>UXGD01000495.1:0-57111 GCA_900474315.1 Torymus auratus | reverse complement strand
TCTACATCCCCTCGGGCCGGCTTACATAGGTACGTGAGGCCATAGGGAAACGGTGCGCCGCCTAGTGGCAGCGCGCGAACTAGACATTATTCTTAAAATTCAGTAACATTTGTAACTTGAAAGTGAAACCCAAATATCTGGGGGTGCGAAGTCCTCGCAAAAAAGGAAGCTATGAAGAAGTGGAACAGTGACCAAGTCAATTATTTCAAAAACTTATTCTATTTTACGTCTGCGTACCTTCCTCTTCTACGTGGACCTCTAATTTTTTAAACAATTGACTCGCTTATTGTCTCACGACTGCGTAACTCCAATATGATCAAGAATTTCAAGACAGGACAACAATACTTTTCATATTGACTGGCAAGATCAAGACAAGAGAGGAATTTTCAAGAATTTACAAGAGCGAAATAATAATTACATAAATATTATATTGTCTTGCTCTCGTGCAGCCCTAAGTTTGACTTTGTTTTTTTGAAAGTCAAATACGAATAAATAGAAATCCTCTGCCAATACATTAATCATAACAAGCAACATCCTGTCACTTCCACTTTCCTCCACGATCCTTCACTAACCTTCGCACTGACTCACCAGCCTACCACGATTCCTCGCAATAAAACCCAACACCGTGTAAAATTAAAAAGCAATCCTTCTCGCGACACGTCGCTTTATAACCGCAGCAAGCATTCACACCACACTTACACATCGGACTCGTTCTCTCGCGCGCCGATCGCGCGCTTATGTCAACGCGCGCGGCCTTTAGCGGTAGTGCGTGCGCACCCGTCGTGCGGCGAAAATGGAAAAACCAGGGGACGTTCCATCACCTCGCTCTTGTTTCTTTTTTTCTCATCGAGCTGCGGACATCTAGGGAACTCGCGACGATTTGTAGCTATAAGTAACTCCCCCACTGGTAGGATAATGAGGTGGTAGTTTGCCTTTTTCAAAAACTCGGCTTGTCAGAGCGGTGGGCTAGCGAGGAGAGAAGGTGATTGGGTTCGAAGGCTTTTTTTGCCAGTGTCGGGTTCGATGACAGTTTGATCGATCGATCGATCGCTCAGCTCGCGTGCTTTTCGGTTAATAAGGTCTACAAGAGTAGGCGTTAAGTGATGTAAATATCGATAAATATCCACACCACGCTGATAATTATAAGACTATATAACATAAAATAAAATTTTGGTATGATACATTATTATAAATTTATAACTAC
The DNA here is from genome assembly GCA_900474315.1 of Torymus auratus. Taxonomy (NCBI): domain Eukaryota; kingdom Metazoa; phylum Arthropoda; class Insecta; order Hymenoptera; family Torymidae; genus Torymus; species Torymus auratus. The sequence continues at coordinate 55,907 of UXGD01000495.1, read as the reverse complement.
GTTAACGTTCTTACATGTTGTTTGCCATTAATCCTCGTGCACTTATACGCGGACAATTAAAATACTTGTTTCCCAATACCGCGCCAACTGTTTTCGTAACTGCACATATCATCCTCCGACAAAAATAGCCAAACAATTATGAAAGATTAACCATAATAGGCTCACGTTCAAACAATTACGCTCCACTCATGCCATCATACACACGCGGCGCGCTCCATGTGCTCGTAGCTCATCCTCAATTCTTTTTTTAATTACGAAACTACACCAGGACCCCATGACACGCGCAATGTAAACATCACGAGTACACGTACGCGCGGCGGTCCTCAAATTTTGCGCAACGACGCCTCTTCGCGAGATTGACACTCTCATTCAGATGTCATCTCTCGAAGTGCGGCTCTCTTCTCGCTTACAATGCGTATCGTCCGTAAAATTACAACACCTGCCCAATCGATCGACAAAAAAGCCCGCCACGATCAATTTGTCGGCGCGCGGCGCTTTCGAAATACGGCCGATCGAGATTCGCCTGAGCTACGTCGGTGTATAGATGGATGAGCCGTTGAGAAAGTCGGCGGTGAGCGTGCGAATAAAGTTTGTTTGTTTTGGGAACGAACTGAGGTAGCATCGTGTAGGTGGGTTTGGAATTGGCTGTGTGAAAGATCAAAGTGGCTGTGGTTTGTAAATTTTATTTTGGATGAAAGTTTGATGGGAATTGTAAATTTAAACGACCTTTTAAGAATGTTGATTTATAATGTCTCTTATCACAATGTGGGTGTAAAAACGGTGTAAAAAAACAAAGAGCTTCTGTTGAAAGTAACAAAAGTATTCGTTTCTCTTTCATTCAATTTACAGGGACATAAAAATTTAACGGAAACTGGGCTATAGTACCTCGACTTTTACACACTGACATTTAAAAACTCGAAAAAGCGTCAGCCTTAAAATCATGCCGAGGCATAAAATGTGAAAACAGTGTAGCGATAAAGTAACATGCGAGAATTTTATCTCTTGATGAAGGTGATAAATTCATTTAACGTAACCGCGGCTGATAGGATTGTTTCAGTTCTCTTAAAAGCTGTGTAAGCTCTCAAAAAGCGCTCAAACTTTTTTACTCGAGCAGTATGAAAGAGCTGCTGTTATTAATGGAACATAACAAAAAACTCAAAATTAATTAAAACCCCATAAGGTTAAACAACGTCGCCTTTCTTTTTCCCAACGTTTCCTTCCGCGTACATAAATATCCCAAACCTTGACCAAACCCACGATATAAAAATAACTCAGCGACGATGAGCATCATGAGTCGCGTCCAAAACTTCCATTGACTTATATACCATGGACTTTCTCTGCCTAAAAATTACGACGGAAGAAAAAAAATATAAGAAAAGCGCACCGCGCGTCTAAGTTTTCGTAAACAAGCGCGGGGCTCTTATTATTTACCGAGCGAGCGGAGAAAGTATCGGCTTTCGATTGATAAAGGCGCGCGAATGGCTCATTACGCGCGATTGAAGATACACCAAAGCTTTTATTTCCTTTAACGAGCTTTCCTTTCCGCTTTCGCGCGAGGGGACGTCCACTATTTCTCCCCGGGGAGAGTTTTGAATTCCTTTTTTAGTTTCGCCGTAATATCCACAAAGAGCAGCCGGTGAAAAGTTTGTACGGTTGACATTGTGAAAAACGCGGCGGATAGGAAAGTTTCTTCCGATCCGGCCGTTTTCCGCGCGCTCATGCTAATGAGTGGCTTTGCGCGTAATTAGAAATCGGCATGCGTCGGAGGCATTCGGAACCGCGTTTACAGTTCATTAGGCCTGCGGCAAAAAGTGCGCGCTGTTTTCATTAACGAACGTTCGCGCCCGCACTGTACTCACAAGATAATTTGTTAGAGTTGACAAGTTCGGGGAATACAAATTGAAGGCGCGCGTGCGCGAATCCATAAATTTTGTTATTGATGGTAAAAAAGATAAATGAATACGCTTTAGCTATGTTAAGGTATTTTAAGCGTGTAAGTTATGGTGTACAATCAGATCGGATACTGCACTTCGCTAAAGTCGTGTGGCTCGGGATTTTACTTAGCGATGGGGAAAAATCAGCCGGTGAAAGCAGTTCTGAAAGTTACTTGAACCGATATTTAGAATGACTATTTTTGAAAGGGTATAGATTCGCACTTTGGCCTTTGACACTGCGATAGCTTTAATATATACGTAAAGCGTTGGGAAGAAGGATAAGTTTATATACACGGGTTTATATATCGGTTGACATTATTTATGCCAGACTTTCTTGCCGAGACTTTCACATTAATTTAACGACGTACTTGCATGTTGACATTAATATTTTTCTCCCAGCAAATTTTCATTTTCAAAAAAGTAAAGAAAGCACTTTTCATTTTTCCGCACTTACATATCTAGTCTAGTTTAATAAAACACTGATTGACATTTAATAATTCAAAATTAGCCACTAAAAACCATCGACTTCAATGCTCTATTTTTTCCTAATATCCACTACAAACTTGTTAAACAAGCTATAAACTTTGTAAACAGCACAATCTACTTGAAAACTACCATTCACGCGATCACCCGTCAATCTCCCCCGGCGCGTTTTCCCTCGCTGCACGCACGCATGCGCGTCTCTTCCGCGCACGCTTTCTTTTCCTCTCGCACGGTTCATCTCTCGCGTGCACATTGAGAAACCGCCGTCCGGCGTTCCACGACGCGAGCACACGCATCGAACTCTCCCTGCGTTTATGCGCCTGCGAGAGACAAATTGCCGGCCGCCTATTGTTCGCCCAAGCGCTTCTTGTATGTATGTGTGCGAGAAAGAGGAGAAAAGAAAGAATGGATGCAGGTTAAGGGATATTAATGAGCGGGGCTCGAGCTTTTGGATTTCGCGCGTATCGAGTGACTCGGGTGAGTTGCGCCATTATCGGGGAGAAAAGTTACTGTTATTGGTACATTGCGGTTGTGCAAAATGGAGGTTGACCGATTGTTGCTGGAAGATTTTTATTGTTAAGGTTAATGGGTAAGTGTGAAAAAGAAAGTTTACCATCAGCGTATAATATGTATAAGGGGTACGAAGCAGAATGGGACTATAGTAAAACATGAGTATACAAGCTCTGAAAGTGAATATTATATTACATTCAATTGTATACAGTATCACTAGCTGTTTAAATATTTATCTTCAATGATTGATGAGCAAATTTTCTATTATCTGAATAGAATGATTAATTTTATATCTCTCATTCATTCGAAACCAGTGCTTTAACAAAAATTAAATCAATATTTATATATCATATTAAACACTCATCCATATTCAAGTGCATAAATTAAAATGTCACTTGATACCTATATATAAAAAACCCCCATTAAAAAACTCGTCTGTATATTTCAATTCGAAATTGGCATATCGCTACCGATCTCACTGTGAATCATCACACTTCCTCTTTCGAGCTCTGACTACACTACTGACCTATTCGTTCACCTCGCTAAATCCCGCTCCATTTCACCGTTCAATCATTACACATCTAACAACGAAATCGCTCGCCGAAATCACTGCGCATACTCTGCGCATTAGTCTCTAAGTCAACTGTCGCGCAACGACCTTATTCCCCCACCGCTTTTCTCCCGATAGATCCGTTTTCGCGATAACCCCATTATCGGCGCCGCTGGCGCAATCCGCCTATGCGCTTGCACATCGTCTTGTTAGCGTTTACGGCATAAAAGAGAGCCTGGGATGTTTGTTTTGCGCACGTGCGCGAGCATCGAAGATACCGCGATCGATTGGTGTAATTTAGGGGGAGGCTGTGATTCATAGGACAGGTCGAGGACTCGATTAGAGGATGATTGTAATTATCGGATGTTCACGCTGCTGTAAAGATATGGAGAAATATGGTGAAGGTGCGACGGTGATTCCCGGGTGATATGTGGTTGACACTGGCGAACGGTGATTTGATTTGTTGGATATGGGATGTTACGGGGATATGGTTTAATGAGGTTTATGGTAGTTGATTAGATAGTGAGGCATAATTTTATTACCGAGCGTTTATTAGGTATGAATTTCTGAGGTGATAAAATAAATGAGATTTTAAATTTGTGCTTTCTATTTTTGGTACATTAAATCAACGGATAATTTCGATTAAATGCATGTAAAACTAATAGAGCTGTGCATTTTTTAACATATCTGAAAGTTGGATAGTCTACGAGAAGTTTTTAAAAATAGCTTCGGAGACTGATTTGTTAAAAAGATAGATTTAGAAAATAAATACTAATTCGCGTAATTATATATGCATTAACAACGTTTTCAATAACAATCTTATTTGGATTTTCAAGGGAAATGGTTTACTTCAATTGAATTATGCATGCACGGTCAATGGCAATGGGATATTCAAGACCATTAATTATCTTACTATGCGTCTAATTGAATTCACCGCATAAATCTTAGTATTTAAAATGAGCTTAGAGATTTTTCTCTAATAAGCAGTAAAAGGAATTCCATAAACTGAAAAAAACATCCAGCATCATTATAGTGACATTGACCTTTAAAACATCCTACTCCCACCATATCACCAAAATAGTAAAAAAAAGCATACAAAACGCCCCAAGCCTCCTCACTTCCTAAAAAAAGCAAGCAAAACCGCGTTTCATCTCCACAAGCAATCCACCTCCACATAGCCGTCAAACCTCCAACGAGCATCACGAAACTTTTACGCGGCAGCGCCGTGTGTCGAGAGTGAAAGAATATACCTATACACCTCCGACGATCCGGTTCGCGTACACAGCCACGGAGAGAAAGTGACTACGTATATATAATATACTTCCTCGCGAGATGCTCATCCGCGCGGCGCGATCACCGCTCGTTATCGATTATTATGCCGTCGGCTGCCGCGCGGCCCGACAGCTGATTTATGAGCCGTGCGGTTGGCGGGAGGGAAGAGAGAGAGAGAAGATGGAGTCGAAATTTGACCTGGAATTCAGATGGGCTCGTTACGCCCGCGAATACGCACGATCGCAATTTTTTTCCTTTGAGATGCGATGCTTATCGGGTCGCATGTTTGTAAGGTTTAATTTCGGGACTGGAATGTGTGTTGAGACAAATTAGAGCGAAGTTTTAAATGGACGAGTTGACGTATGAGAGGGTGTAAGATGGGCCTTAATGGGTTTTAATCTTTATTAATGATTTGAAAAAAGAATTCTTAATTTTTTTTTCATACAAATGTTCATGTATTGTTATGGAATTATTCTAATAAGTAATTAATTTCATCGCGTGCAAAAGTTACGACTCATGTTGTAAATTTTACATTTGTATAGAAGATTACCAACAGAAATTCTTCTAACAAGACAATTAAAAATAATTCACAGCGGCCCTTCGAAGAACATTATTTTAATTGGTTCTGCGAGATTTTCAATTATCTCAATCAACATTGTAATAGATTTTCGAAACTGACGTCCCGTGCGTCACGTAAACTAAGCTTCGGGCTACAATAGATAATTCCATTGATTTATCGTATTCCCATTTCATAGTCGGTTAGAAGGTGACAACTGAATTTTTTTTTCACCTCGTATATGTTAATGTCACGTTATTTTTAAATTTACGACCACGTTTGATGAAACATTGCTGCGAGCTTTTATGAATCACTCTTTATTATCTAATAAAAAATAATTTATTTGAAATAGAACAAGCAACTCAGGTAAACCCATAATAATAATAATAATCGTTTCCTAATACATTCATTTTACAGCCATCAACAGCTCTTACTTACCCATAAAAATATTTTCCCATCGACATCGCGTTTAAAAAATTCCCTATTCGTTCCGTCACCTCTGCACTTACTGCAAAGCCATCCTACGTGCATATATGCACACATATTACACACACCTGCGGATCGATAATACTGCCCTCGAAACGAAACCTCCGTGTATGCGCGCCACTCTCGTAAGATACATCTCTGCGTGTTTCTGGTCGACGACCGGCTCGACACTCCTGCTCGCCTGGTACGGTGCTACAGCGCGGGAAGCGCGCGCACCCGCGCGTTCGAGCCAATAATGCGCCGTGTGTCACTTTATGCCGCCACCACTGCCGTCTCGTGAGAACGACGACGCGGCACGTGCGCGATTTACGAGTCCACAGATGCGCGATGCCGCGATAAGCTACCTATAGATATCTCAGTATTATAGTGTAGTGCTACGAGGGTGCAATGTGTGTGTATGTGAAACGAGTAAGGAGAATGATGCGGATGTTTTGCGCGGTGTAATAATGGATGGTTCCGATTTTAAGGTTTTTAATGGGATTTGGAGTACGAAGATATTTTTATATATCATTTGAATCCTCGCACGATTTGTTTTTATTTTATTTCCATTGAAAAAATGTATACTTAATAGCCACTTTTTGAAGAAGTAGATTTTCTACGTGTTGAAATTATAAGAATAATATTTTTACAAAATTAAATTGAATATTAAGAAAGCTAAATAACAGTGAATTGGCCGGGCCGTTTATTCGTTATAAACCTTTAAAATAATTACTTTTTTCATTTTTTTTATCATAAACAAGATTACAAAGAGCTTTAACATTTTTTCAAATTTTTTGAATATATTTTACATTTAAGTACATTTTTAGTTTCTTCAGTAATACAGTTTTTTTTAAATATTTTCTAACGATTGTGCACTTATAAATCTTTAAAGTATCACGGAACCTCGTTACACTACAACCACTTTCTTTTTCGTATGCCTTATCAGTAAAGAGAAAGGACCCATCCAGCAACTTCTCGCCTGCACAATGTCCATCGACATCTTCTTATACTCACCCAGGCGCACACCAATTTCCCCGGCTAATAATAACAATTCGCGCACGCTCGTGTCGAAATTCGCACACGCATTTAAGCCTCCCGTGGCGCGTATACGCATTGTGTCCAGTTTCAGCTCAAAACTCACTGCTAGAGCGGGTGATTTACAATGCGAGTCTTGAATAACGCGCGCGGCACATAAATCACGCGCACGGCCGCGCGCGTGTAGTGTCGAAGAAGAAATACGCGCAATTGCGTGCGCGCGCTCATCTCTTGCGGCAATTTTTACGCGTAAGTGAGGCTTTTGAAATTTTAATCCGACGCCTCGAGAGAGAGACAAGCTGCGTATATGAGAAATTGCGTTTTTGTCGTTTGTCATTTTTGTGATTTATATTAATTGCTCGACTCGCGCAGGAGCAAAAATGTTCGCGTATAAAGGTATGATCGCGATGACGTGAAAATTTATGGATTTTTCTTTTTCGTAATGACGAATAAATAGATATTTAGCAAGGCCGTAGATTACGCGTGAGTAATACTTGTCAAATTGCATGAAATAATAAATTATCGGCTTTATTACTTTGGCCGATGATTATTTCTATTAGTATAACAGTTTTCTAGAAACAGGAAATATCTGTTTCCTGTCTTATTAACTGTTTGCATTCCTAAATGTGAATAAATTCGATTTTAATTACACTCTATATGCATAATTATCATAACACTTTTATTTCTTTTGTCAAGAGCAGTATATTTCGTATACTAAAGTATTAATCGAGATTCTGAACGAAGATATCGGATTCCAGACTTTATTAACTGTTTTATCTTTCATCTCAGTCAGAAATTAAATGACTTCATTTTTTTAAGCAGGACCATTTCTATACCGTCGATTTTTCTTCCAAGTATATAAGTTTAATTAAATAACGCGTTCATGTACATACAAAGTATACTTACCTATTTTGTTGCGTATTACCTTGATCAATAAGACTCAGACTCTATACATGATCCCGACTTCATAAAAAAATGATTTAATTACATCCGCTCAATATCCTACTAAATTAATATTTCATTCAACTTTTAATACAAAGCTTAATTTTACCATATGACCAAATGTTTCTACCGTCACGTCATCCACCGAAATTGCACTCTCGCAACGTCCGCACAAATCCTCCCCGACTCCCAGCGGACATAAATTCGACGCGTAGGAATTCCAGGAGTGAAAATAAAAGTGCGCGAGAGCCGGGCGAGGCGCTGGAAAGAAACGATGACGCGTCACCCGCGCGCGCGCGAATATATACGTGAAAGTGTTCGCGTGGACCACGCGCGACGCTAAAAAATGCGAGATATACTTTCGCGAGCGAAGCCCCGAAAAAAAAAACGTTTGTAAACAGAGCCGTTACTCTGGATTTTACGACGGCCTAACAACGGGTTGGCGGGAAAATTTGTGGGGGTTTTTGCCCACGGTTTGACGATTTTTATATGAAACGGTTTTGCGCGGAAAAAAGGAGTGGAAAAAATGGCATGAAATAAATGGGGTGTACACGTGTAACTGCACGAGAGATAAGAAAAATATTTATGAAATTAAGGAAAACGTTTTTTAAGAAAGCGAAAAACTACCTAATGACAATTTTTATCGGGATAATCAGAAACTAGAGTTTCTGGTTTAAAAAAAAGAGTTTCGTAAATGGTCGAAACCCGGTGAAGTGAGATTATTGATAAATTTCGCGTTCTACTTGAATTTTCACCTCGAATCGCAAGATATCTCGCGGATTATTAATCGATCGTAAAAATTTATGATTGATTTTACAACATAGTAACAAAAATTTCATGATAATGATAAGATAATTACATATGTAAATGACATTTTTATTCTTGCGGTGGGGGGCTGCAAAAAAGTGTAGATTAATTATTTCAAATCGCCGATGTTAATTATCACATTTGAAAGAGCAAACTGTTTACTCAAATGTAATTGGTACCCTAACGATACACGCCACCTGTAGTGAAAAGATAATTACAACTAGTTCGCTAATGAACGGTGCCGTGGTGATCATTTATGCAAAAACAAAAACACCATATGGCGTTATATAATAAATTATTTTATTTATAACTCATAATTAAAATGCAGGCGGGCGTCTATGTGTTTTCGCCTGCGATAAATAAAGAATAACTATAAAGCTCTAATTAATGATGTAATTATAACTCCTTAACCGTAAACTGTGCATTTTCACGAGCGTTTCCGAATGACTTCGCGAGAAAAAAATCATTAATGAAAATTTACATAAGTTCCTACTTCTGCGGTGGTTTCAAGCACAGGACAAACCAACCTGCCGATCCAGTTGAAAAAAACAGAATGACGATGACATTGGAATTTCATGAAAAAAATAAGGAATGCGGGCCCGAATGCTCTGAAGAAAGTCGCGCAGCCATAAAATTGTAGTGACATCGAACTCAATAAAAAAGGAGAAAACGGTGTGTTTATTGTTGAGAAAGAACGAATATATACACGTAAAAGAGAGAAATAACGGGTTAATTATGGCCCATAAGTTTACCAGACTTTAAAATTACATAAGAAAAGAATCGTATGTTTTGTACATGCACTATACTAAAGCAATCGCGCCAAGGTTGCAAGTAAATTCCTGATTACATGTGTAATACACACCATATTGAATTCAAAAACATTTTTATGCTTGTATAATTATTGGAACTTTGACCACAATAGAACTTTTTCATTCAAAACACCATATACACTCTATCAATTCCGATTACTTCTTTTAACAATTACTCCCGGTACGCATCAACGCTATAATCTCACCACCTAACAACCGCCATTATCGTCAATCAATAATCGCGCCTATTACACCCAATAAATCGCGATTTTTCCGTTCCACTCGCTCGCGATCTATCGGCGATGACGATCGCACGTAGTATAATACTCGGCGCCTGCGGCGTGTCGGAAGAAACTCGAGTGTAGCCCCTGCGGGTTGTTCGTAGCGTTCCGGCGGTTATCGGAAACGCGCATCGGGGCTCGAGGTGTTAATGAGTAGCGATCGGAACCGATACGGAGGTGGGACGAGGAAGGAGAAAAGCTGGCCCTTGTGGGAGTTGCACAACAGGAATCGGAAATCGACGTATATAGGAAGGTGGCGAAGTGCCATTGAAAGTATCAGAATAAAATGTGAAATAAAGGTCGGGAAGTCGCGAGTTACAATATGCTATTGTACGACTTTTATATATTTTTTTTTTCAGTAGAAGAGAAAAGTCAGGTGTACAGCAAGGCCTATTTCGAAAAAACTTTTGCGCGTTATCCAATGAATCGTAAAAATCTCGCCTACTGCGCCGCAAAATTTTTCCCCCATAAGGAAGTCAGGCGGCGCATTTGATATGAAACCCGCTGCCGAAGAATGTATAGGCAAAAAAATTACGTAACCCTCTTCCTCCTGCCGCGGAAATTACAAGGCACAGGACGCTTTTACTCCTCCGAACCCACTGCACTAAATCCGAAATTAGATCGGCAGTCTAGCTACATCCTGATCGACTCCACAATTTCACTATACGTATGTATACCTCCTACAGCAAATTACAATGCCCGGCGTAATTTCCTCAGTACATGTAAGCCTCTCTCCTCCCCCGCTTTCTCCGACTATATATGCACACGGGGGCGAAACCTCTAAGGTCGAGCTACACACACAGCCTCGAGATCTCGCTTGGAGATAACGCGGTACACGTTTAGCGCGCGATTGTCAGAGGCTGCCGCGAGGAGCTTTTCCGCGATTAGCTCTCGGCTCTTCCGCTCCGTGCGCACGCGATCGGAAAACGATTAAAAATACGAGATTGCAGAGAAAGAGAGAGAGACTTTCTTTGACCGAGCTTTCTTTGGATGGAGAGGTTTAGAAAACTGTTGTATAGGGGATTTTTAGGTGACGTAAGGTGAGTAGGATAATGGCAGGGGAAAAAGGAAAATTGGGAGGCTTTGCGAGATGGAAATGATCGAAAGTATTCTAACGATCGTATTGTGGATAAATAGTGATATAAGAAAGAGTATTATAGCGGAGTGTTTTGTTATTTTCTAAACAGTGAAGCTTTTTCTTTTAATAAACTGATTTGAATCTTTTATACTCGTTATAACGGCCCTAATTAAATTTTTTTAAATCCTATAGAATAAATTACTAATAAACTATAATAGCATAATTATTATACGCTTGTGCTGATACAAACGATATAAAAACCACATTATTGCCTTACCGTACCGATTAATCTACAAAATATACCCCACCAATTACCATTTTTATCCCACGTCAACAATGAACCCCACCACAATTGACTGAAAATAGAAACCAATCGATACGAAAAATCGGCATCTACTTACTCTCTTGAGTCTCAAGGACGCGATCGTCGCACAAGAAAGGGAAGTCGCGCGCATAATGGGCCACACATGCAAATAAGAAACAGCTGCCGCGCTTTCTCCTCCACGTAAGGATAAAATCTCGCACAGGATGCGTTTTTCCTATCCGTTCGAGAAAGAGAGAAGGAAACGAGCGTTTCGTCGTAAAAATGCCGAAATACAAATTGCAGCGCGTGAGCTTCCTTACGACGCTCCATCACTGTCTCAGGAGGAAACGCGTAGAGAGAGAGAGAGGAAAGTGCGAGGTTATTTCTGCAAGAAAGGTGATAAAAGGGCTTCTCGTCGTCGTCGGTGTCAGAACACGCCTACGCGTGCGTCATAAACTATATGTTTGTTTCCATTTGCAATTTTTTGTAAGGGGCTATGCGACGGAGAAATTGGTAGGCGTTATGTCGTTTAAAATATATCGATGCTGTGACTGAATGAACGTTTATTTATGGTTCTGTCATTTTTTTATCATTTTTAAATATGACAATTTATGGCTGATGATGGTTTATATATATTATACGCGGATGAATATAGTAGATTTAAATTTCCTCGAGAAACTTTGTATATACTGCCACCGTATGTCTCTGTTATGTGTCGTAATGCGCGCATACGAAGGATTGTCTCTGCGGTTCTGAGTATAACAGCGAGTTTCAGATAAATATTGTTATTTATTATTATTACACGCTCTTACAGCCAGCATTTTCGACAACGACACGACGGTAAAATTGGATAATTACGGGCTAAAAGAATCGCCTCACTTGTTAAGATTGACACCTCTCGCTCAGTATATTACAAAGCCCGCGCTCAGTTAATAAATCACGATGATTATGTTGTTAGCGAAGCGGCAGACGAAAATTCTTCCCAACGACACAGCGCGGAGTTTGACGCTCATTTTTACTAGGGAATATAGTCGTCATTATTCAGCGATTTTTCGCGCCGCTCTTACATTCTCCCGTATACACAGCTTGCGTGATTAAAATTGAGAAGCCCCCCGACAACAGTATTATTCCGGCGAAAGGATGCCGAGACAAACTGCATTGTCGGCTGTTGCCTTACGTAAACCCCATAACACATACACAAAGCCTCTTCTCTTTTGTTGAGCGCAAGCGATTTTTTTCCCTCCTCCGTCATGCCGCTGCTTCAATCGGGTCACGATGCTGCTGTTGTGCGCTAAGCTCGTTCCTTGAATTGAAAGCGTTATGTGTCGCGGCTATATGTATATAAGCGAATTCGCAAGGCGCGCCGTTGTAAATTAATTAAATCTTCGTAATTACGAGGCTAATGGCGCTTAGCGTAATTTATTTTACGACGAAACCGCAAGCCCGCGACAGTTTTTCCCTATTCACGGTACAGCCGCAGCGCGCGCTATATGGAAAAGCGCCTAGTTTATATAAATATTAAAAGCGGTGTAATTATACGTAAGCGACAGTCAATGCGAGCGCGCGCGCCGCCCGTCATCGAAATATGTACTCGGTAAATTCATAAATTTTCATTTTAATATATATAAACGTAGTGCGTTCGCGCGTGCGCGCGACATGTCGCGAAAATTATAATTCAGAACTCGTATTTTCGCGGCGATTTCGCTATACACCGTCCCCGTCGCATACATTATTTCTTACATAAAAGCCCGAAAAATTAACATTTCCACTGACAGGGGGAAAGAAAAAAAAAGCTGACATTCGCCTCCGAGTGAAAATTCACCCACGCGCGTCGCCTTAATTCCTCTAAAATACTGCGCAGATCCCTCGAAATAATGACTTTTGCACAACCGACTCCGTTCTCCGCGCGTATTTACCCACTTACCACCCACCTTTCTCCTATAACTGCACCTCGGGAGAGAAAAAACGCCCGCATTGACAGCCGCTTCCACTAGGGGATTAAGAGCCATTTCCCCCCAGCTACATACTCCCGCACAAAATAAAAGAAAAGGTGTACACGCGAGTACACGCTATCCCCCGAAAAAATGTCCAATTACGGGGAAAGTATATATCTCTCTCGCTCTCTGCACACATGCGCGACATTTTCCCCCGGTGGAAAACGCCCTGGGACTTTGAGCTCGGCGCATAAATTACGCCGACTGTCAAACGGTCACATCCTCGTGTATATATGTGTGCTTTCACCTTGCCATTCACCGTAACGCGCGATTAGCCGTTGCGATAATAAACGCTACCGCGCATGCGCGCAGCAGCTTTTAATTGAAAGAAAGTCGCGACGATGGGGGGAGAAAAATTCGCGCGGGTGCGTTTGTCGCCGCTGTATGTATAGGGGGACGCTGGGAATTATGTAAATCGGTTGGGTGACGAGCGCCAAGATCGGGATCTGTGCACGAGTATAGGGCGATCTATCGGGTGCCGGAAAGTTCAGAGATTTGTAGAAAGTCGATGCTCGAGCTGACGTAAAGTGTAGTTGAATCGATGCTGTACGTCGATCCGAACGTGTTTCCCGGCGGAAAGTATTAGTAAAAGTGTTAGATAATGGGAGACAGAACGAGAGAGAGAGAGAGAGATCTTGTCGGGGAAAAATATGGTTTTAATTGCGAACAATGTTTATACAATTCTCTACATTGTTGTTCTCTGATTTCATATCGACCGATCAATGTTAACAGAGCAATAATTTTACTTTATATTTAACTTGGATTTCTTATCACTGACTGTTATGGGAACTGTGGGCATTGAATCAGAGATTCATTCAAGGTTAATTGATACTGTCACTTCGACTAGAATACCACTTTATTGCATGAAAACAAAGTTATAATTTTGCAAAAGATATAATCTTCTTATTTTTTATTTTTTACTGTACAAATCAGCAAGCTACAAGAAGCGAGAGGTTCAATAAATTTCTGTTACGGTTATGGCAACGCATCCGAATGAGTCAGAGCTTATTTTCGTGTAATCCCAATATACTTTGAAATATTAACAAATAAATAAAAAATAAAAATTAAACCATACTTCTTCCAATTAAAAAAAAATTCAATTATACTTTCAACTCAATACTTTGTCATAAAATGCATGATTTATTGGACTCATTCCGATGCGCACCGCTTATGTCACGCTCCCGACTTCACCCACATTTTTCCGTGCCAATACTACCACACGCGTAAAAACCAATATACCCCATACACGAGCATGCACACGCGTTACATAAAAAAACAAATGTATCGCGAGGCGAAGGAAAAAAGATTCTTTATTACACTAAGTACATTCATTAGTCACCCGATAACGCAATTTGCATCACAACCGTAAAAATAAAAATTCAAATAAATCATTCGCACGTTAATTCTAAGTAAACACACACGCACACAGCCTCCCTCGCCTGTTATCGGCAATCCATTAATCTCCCCTATCCCCACGCACAAAAGAACGTCAATTCAATTACTCCGCTCGCGTAAAACTATATCCATATACACGTGCATAGGCGCGCGAGTAAAGCAAAGCCCATCAAAATGCGAATTCGCATAAATAACGCGGCGCGAAGGCAAAACAAAATAGTCGTCGCACGGACGCAAAACCGTTCACCCGTAATCTCGCGTGGGTGCAGCAGCAGCAGCTTGTCGATGAGCGCGACGGCTAATGATCTATCGGCAGGCCGGCGTGGGCGGAATGCCACCGAGCTCGCGCGTGCCAAGGATCGCGAGTCATACCCCGCGCGATCACGTGACGCTCGGTTGTAGTGTCGAGGCTATGAATAGAATAGAAGGGAGAGAGAGGACGCGGAGGGGATTAGGAGCAGGGCTTGCGCGTGCTTTTGTTCGGGATTTTTTTGATTTTCGAAAGTTATGGAGCCGATTGCAATCTCGTGAATGGATTATTAGTGATCGATAGGTTTTTTTGTTCGAAGCTACTGTGAAGGATCGTAAAGTTGTGGATTTTATGCGATTTATCGGTTCGGAAAATCTTTTGGAAAATTTTTTAAGACAAATACATATAGTTTAGCATAGTAATAAGAATATTTACAGAGTTGTGTGGACTGTGATTAATGATTTCCTTTTTTTCTGTTTCAGGTGAGTTTAATGACAGAGTGACAATTATTTGCGACTTGGAAAAAATATGGTAGTTGGTGAGTTAAATGTATGGATATAGATACATATTAATATGAAATTTTTCAACTGCTTAGTCGTGTTCAATTACAAGTGGAATAAAGAAAAGTGATGAAAGTAAAAAGTAATTTAACAGGAAATTTAATCGAGAGTTTAATACAGAATTTAAAATATTGATTGGAAAAATATTATAGGAAAAAAAATGAAATTTGTAATTACGAGCTTACTTAACGGTATAAAATTTATCGGAAACAGTAAATGTCTATTAAAGACTTTATTTTCCGAAACACTACGTACACTGTATATACACATTCTATTCAGCAGTATTTGATTAACAGTTTTTATAGTATCTATGTAACTGGAAATAATGCATAAAACTAAGGAAATTCCCATTCAAGTCTCGTAAAATATTTCTGTTTATAACGTGGATAAGGAAATTTCTATCTTTAATAATAACGACTCATTTTACCATGAAAGTCCTCGATGTAAGTAGCGAAGGCGGAGTATAATCAGGCGAGCCCCAGAAAAAGCTTCAATATACTTATAATTTTGCCGCGCCAGCTTCGCTTTTTCCCCGCACTGTTTGCACAGCGAATAACTATACTCTTCCTAGTGAAAAAGTCAAGTAAAAGCGGAGGGAAAGTTTTAACATTAAAATTATTGTATTACGCAATAGCTTGACAATCTGTAACATTTACGTAAAATATTATTTTAGGAATGCAACCCACATATAGCCGCAAGTTGTAACTCGTATAAGTCTGTGGTTTCCGAAAGATCGCGTATATTCGCATTCCCTTCTATAATTTGTATTTGAATAATTACCATTTGAAGAAAAATATTTTGAAGCGTGGATATTAAAGTATTACGTTGATCAGATAAACGCATAAACCAGTGATACCACCATCGAAGAATAAAAAAAAAGAAAATCATTACAGGCCTATTTTCTTTAATTTTCATTCAACCACACACATCAAGTCATTAATTAAAAATTCGGTGTCTTTTACTACTTAAACCAGTAGTAAGGAAAAATCGGAATCCTACGCGTGTGCAAAAACCACTGACCGATTAATTTCAATGACGGCTCAGAAGAGCGAGCATCGACGCACGCTCCATTTGTTCTCCCGCGCGTGCGAGATCCATGCCTGTATAACGCGGACCGACTGCGAACACGGCCGCGATATAATCATCCGACGTCGCGAGAAAGCCGTGCGCGCGCACGCGGGGATTATAATCTCGCGTGGTGAGGGATTGGCAGCAATATGGCGAGGTTTTTCTTTGTTCGATCGACGTGTCGACGTGTGATAGTCTAGGTGTGTTGTACATCATACGCGAGGGAATGCGAGAGATGAGTAGGTACGTGTTGTTCTTTTCTTCTTCATTGGCACAGGTGTAGTTATAGGATCGAGGTGAGAATGCTTGTTACGGGGTCAGGGAAGTTTTTTTTTGGTTGAAAAGTGAGGTTTGATTAATGAGTGTGTTCGAAAGTATGGCGAGGCGCGAAGGAAAAGTTTTTTCGTTGAGTGTTATTGAAAATTATTGTTCAGGGATCGACTAAACGGATCGAATTAATTGGAAAGCGGATTTTACGAAGAAGATGCTTTAATTACATAGGAGTAAGTGGTTTCGCTTCAGTTAAATAATGGGATGATAGATCGGATAAAGGAGGCGTCTATTATTTGGCTCTTCAAATTTTCTTTTGTTAAACACATAAAAAAGATGATTTACGATTTTATAATCGACTAGAAAAGCATTCAATATCTTCTAAAGAGTTTATTCTTTTTGTTAATACACAATATCACGTATATGATGATTATAATACAGTAGATAACGGTAACATGTATTCTTCATTTCCTAACATGTAAAAGAAGTACGTTTTACTTCATCCTTTATGTTTGCACAATACGTGCTGTACTATCTCTGAAACCCGATTTCTCCGATTCTGCAAAAAATTAGCGGCGATTATACCAAAACCGAAATATACCAAACGTCCTGACAGCTCGCATAAAAAACCTCCCTTAATTGACGAAAGTTACAGGCGCGTGTATCCATTGAAAGGAGAAATTCCTCCTCATACAAAGATGCTCGCGATTAGTCCGTCAAGAAGCGCGGATCTCTCTCGCTTTTCTCGCGAGTCATCGAAGCGCGATCGCGACTCTCCGTGATGCAATCGAGCGATCGCATGAGAACAGGCGCGTTTCGCCGACTACTACTACTGCTATACTCGCTGTTTAAATAATGAGAAAGCGATTAGCGGCGCGACTGCATGCGCACGGATGAATGGCCGCGCGCATCGCGAAGATCGGATAATCTATTAATCTATTAGGGCTGAGATGGGATCCGAGCAAGCGACAGGTGTGGAAACCGGCTGAATTATTTTTCGTTTATGTATACGTCTGAAATAATTTAAATTGTCGATGTATAGTCGGTTTTGTACGGTTAGCGATTGTAGAGAATTTTTCGGTTTTCAATTTTAAAATACACTGATGTTGTAATAATGGCAAGTGTTTATTACCTGCATAAAGCATTTCAATATAACAAAATGTGTACTTGACGCTGAATTTTTGAAATAATAGATGATGCTATTTCCTAAGGTATTGCATTAATACAAGATAAAAAAGATAAAGAAGCATTCTTTCTCGTCAAACAATCAAAAGCCATCAAATATCCGCGCATAATGAATCGAGCCTCATTCCAACACACAATACTTCACATTAGACAAGAGATTCACACACTGCTTGTATCGACAATTCATTCGCCATCCAACAAAGGCATTCTTGACTCGACCAAAAAAAAAACTCGTGAACTCGTACGAACAAGAGAAGAATCGCATAATCACAAAACTTCGCATGAACGTCCTACAAACAGCCGAGAAACGGATAGACACGCACGCTTGCGGGATATAATTGTCCTTGCTGAACTACCGTTTCTCTAAATGGCTAATGGCTGCTCGACTTTCTTGACCCCTCGCACCTACACACCAGTAAACTCGACTAATCGATTCGATTCGAAGCGTATAAACGCACGTGTCGCTCCTGGAAGTAGCCTGTTAATTAAGGAACGGCGAAACGCTTATCTTCGCATCGGTATCCCTTATCTGGCCGATCGGATACCGCAGAGCTGTTATAATTGCCGCGAAATTATTGGTTGTTAATTTGTAGCTTTTCTTTTTTGCCAACGGAAGAAGTTACGACGTCGGCCGAGTATGTGTGTTGGGCTAAGGCGAATTGATAATTTCGTTTTATAGCCGCGACTTTAATTTTCGGTTAGGAGTTGCAGCTCTCTCTCTCGATGTGTTTATGTCCGATGCCTGATTATATGGCGATAATTAGTGACAGTGGGCTTTTCAATTTACTTCTCTGCAGCGTTATCTGCGCGTCGATTATGTTTTTCATTTTTGTTGTGCGCGATGATGGCGATATAGATCGAATTCCTTGGAATTAGAAATTTTCTCTTTAATTAAGTTAAAATCAATTTTATATGATTGTAAAGTATAGTGGGCTTGCCAGTTTTACAACGTTACTGTTGGTTTTTACCATTAAAGTTTCTTGCAGCACACGCGTAAATTGACCATAAGATACCTTCGAATGCCTTTAGGATATATTTTTAATGGGAATAATGTGTTTTATAAAGCGATAACATTTTTGTTAGATATTTCGAGTATTAAATTGTACCGGTAGTAGCTAGTAAATTTTATAATTTAATTTGTCGAAAATTCATAAATACATATAGCTATTTAGTAATTCACTTTATTTTCAAATGAATATAGGAAAGTTTTCAAATGAAAATTCATATAATATTTTAGAGCATTGAATATGCAAATCGATACTTTCTTTTATAGTTCTTTTTTTTATTCGCGGACACTTTAATTTTCGGTTTACCTCACTAACAGCACATTAACCGAGCAAAGAACTCCCAACGAAACATTCATCCTCACGACCTATCTGACACGAAACCACCTCTCTCCCATTGACAAGCGCAAAAACGATCGCAAAAACAAACACCACACCGTATAAAACCTCAGCCTCGCGACTTCACACGTCGCGCGCGCCTCTTACCACGAACGTAATTGCCAGCTCACGCCGCTCTCTCTCTCTTTCCACCGCGCGTCCTTGCGCGTGCGCACCTTCTCTCTTTCGGAAGAAAACGGTACCGAGGAGATGCCACGTCCTTGTCCCACGCGGCGCATTCTTTGCTGCAGTTTTTCCATAGGCACGCGCTGCTCTTTCCTAACGACGCGCGTTCGACTCTCTCTCTCTCTCCCCGGGGTGAATAAGGTCGGGGCCTCGACCTACGCGTCTTTTTATTCGCGAAGCGTTCGTGGAACGACGATTTTAACGATGCTACCGTTAGACGCGCAGTGTATATGCTCTATGATGCCTTTAATTGGCAGAGGTGTAATTGTGGCGTTGGGAAACACGCGGGAGAGAGGTATTATAGTCGTGGATAAAGAGAGTTCGTTTATTGTGATTATGAGCTTTTCTTTGTGTATGTGCGCGTGTGGTGGACAGCGAGCGCGGTTTTCGTAATGTCGTTGTTTATGGCTCGATTATACGGAAAATGGGAGAGGGATTAGGGGGAATTACACGGTTTGACGAGAGGGATAGCATTTTTTTCATTTGATCCGCTGGTATTTAAGACCGCGGAGGCCGTAAGAATAATGCGTTGAGTGTGCGCTGTGTCTTGGTAAATGGGTTTTATATTTAATTTTCTAGAGTAATATATTTCATCGTTATATTTTATACAAGACAAAGACTATTAATGTGTTATTTCGGTTAATACAGAATCAATATATTTATATGTATATATGAACGATTGATAAACGCGATCTCGATCTGCTTGGTCGCGTATTTTATAACGCTTGTAAATATTCCGATAGCAATCAATTATAACCATTCATTAATTGATAATAGGTATACATTACATCTGATTTATAAGATGCTGATCAATTATTTATAGTAAAATATTAATAATCTTGTTATGGGTTGATTATTTCCTTCGACTTGTATTTATGCTCTGGTTAATCTCAGCTGCAATTAAGTTTTTATTTCAAAGATGTGAAAGAGAATGGAAAATAAGGTCAAAGCCTCGACCTTTGTTAACGTTTTTCCTGATGATTCAAACAATACATACTTCGGATTTTTTGTCGTCACGTTTACGCTGCAGTTAGCGCAGTGAGGATGGAGAGAAAAAAAACGACGTAATAACGATGTTTACACGGTGTTGCACCGTTATGCAGCATCACCGCAAGAAATTTATTTAAAATTGCACCATTTCGGAATAAAAAGAAATATACTTTGTACACTTGTGTTTATGCAAATTTTTATTTAAACATCGTTCGCTCAAAAATAACGCAACACGCTCCTGACGTTAAACAGCAGTTGAAAAACTCATTTTTCATACACTATAAAGGTGTTTTCTCGCAAGTAATAAATAGTTTTTGCGCGATACGCATACTTTCCAAGAAGTATCTTTAACGCGCGAGAAAATTTTTTCTCTTTTGATTATGATTTATGTTAATTACCGTTTATGAATGGATTATAAATATAAAGTATCCTTACCTTGAGTGATATTGACAATTTATAAAAATTTTGCACATATTTTGTATTATCATTCAAATTAATCTTCGCAAAACAATATAAAATCGTTAAGAGGTTGGAATTCCGTTAAATCTTATAGAAATAATTTATTTTAATATTGCAATCTTGATTGGATATTGTACAGCTACAAATGTCATGAAAAAAAAACATCTTTTTTATAGCCCATACTTAATTCACAACACTTCTAGGTATTCAATCAAACGCTAACAAATTTATTTGTTTTCTAAACACACGTTTCCTTTACATAAGTTTCACGGGGGCTAAATAAAGACCGTTACGACGAATCACAAACCAAGAAAAGTCCTTACACCAGCGCTCGCGCGCGCAATAAACGAAACGGAAAAGCCCCGCTCATTCCACGCGTAATTGATCGATCAACCGAGAGCTACCACCGCGCTCGAAATAAAGCGATGAAAGCGACTTGGCAAATGTGCAAAGAAAAGCCATTAGGCAAAATCAAATAACGCGCCCTCCTCCTTCACCTCCGTACATACGTCGAAAACCGCAAATTGCCCGCGCAATTACGGCTCTTTTCCTCCCCCTGTGCACACATACACGTACACAAACAAACATTCAAATTCAACCGCGCGCTCGCAATTTCGCCGTACTTGGAAAAGTTAATATACACCGCCTTCCGGTTCTCTATGCCGCCGCGTTTTTGTAGAGTAGCGCGGGATAATTGGCGCTCTGCGATCTCTTATTTTTTGGTTTACGGGACTATTAGCGACGTGCTTCATCGCCAGTCGGAATCGGATCTAATGGACTCCGCGTATCCCGGGGGTATATGCATGTATACGTTGTGTACGTGTGCGCACGTACACGCCTCGATTTCCGTATCGGCGAAATTATATCGCGCGGGTATATCGCGGTATGTGTGCCGTGGGTATATCGGCCAATCAAGATTGCGGAGGCGTATAATTTCGGCGTTGAATTAATGAAATTGTTCGGCGCTATTCATTTATAAAGGGTATTATTTAAGATTTTTGAGGCAAATTTCATGGTTATCTAATACAATTAAATTGATTTTTTACAGTTACGAAAATACTCATTATTTCAATGTCTGCTGTTAAAACTTGTAATTAGAAATTTTTTATTTATATGTTTTTGTCTGTTTTGAATTTGCAAATAATACTTTTACGTCCCACAGTAATTTATATACAATTTTCTCTGATTTCAAATACCAACTTAATTAGTACTTTCTTTCCCAGCATGCGTCATGCGTAGGTGCGTCAAATAACACTCATAATGCAATTTCTCCACACTTATTACTGTCATTTAATTATTTAACTCGTAGAGTTAGCACTAGATAAATCGATTTTAATTAAATATTTTTAATTGTTCATATTATAATTGGCGCCACGTAATGGTACAGGCAAACCACCTGTATAATTGACAGACTTATAGATAATTAAAGTTCTTCGAAATCTAAATCGAATCTACAATCATCGTGAAAGCATTTAACTATTCCAATGAAGAAAAAAAATCAATTCGAGAAAACTAAAACCCATAAAAAGTCCACGACAAGACCGTACACTGTTAATCCCTTGTTGCGCCTATGAAATATACCGATTGCCGCAAAAAAAGCCTCGAACCGCGCGCGGATACATTCACATAAACAGAAGTTCGAATTTCTCGAAATCAGATAAGCAGCTCAGCCGGCAATTCGCATTAAACATAAATCAATTTTTCCGCCTTCTCGCTGCTGCATCGCATGAGAACGAGCGAAAAAAAGGCGCAATGCCACTTTCACATCCTTCCCAAGCAAAGTTCAAACAGTGACTCCGCGCGTGCACGTAAAGCGTTCTCCCTTTTATTCCCCGACGGCACGCGAGCGTTTTCATGTGAAATCGGCGACTTTTCAAATCATTACGTGTGTGTACTTCGATGGAAAAATGCTGCTTACTTGGGTGATATGATTTTAAGGAAATTTTTTAATTTATTTACATATACTGAAGGTATATATACGTGCTAACGGCCTACTGACCTGCATTTCTTTTTTAGTCCTAAACGGTGAAAGTTGATTGTAAGCAAATTTTGGCAAAAAGAATGCGGGGAGTTTTAATGAGGTGTGAGAAAGTAAAATTGAAAAGAAGCCGATGTTTATCAACAAAAGGCGGTATAATAGCCAGATTTTTAAAATTGTCTTTTATTCAGTTTATTAAAAGTCTCTGTCTTCCCGGAAAATACAACTGAATTATGGGTTTTAAATATAGCGTTATAATAGTTAGTCAGAAAACTAAGTATAAAACTATTAATTGTTCAATTAAAAGAGACCGGATTTTGATAATTTTAGGATACATTGTATAACAAAATTATTGCTTTCTGCTGCACATAAATTTGTACAACGCTTAAATCGTATTTACAGCTCCTACCGTGCAATAAATATACTCGTTTACTAATGAAAATCATTGTTCTTCCTGTAAACCAACAAACCATTACCCAACGACCATCAATCACAATTTTTAATCCACTGCATCTAGCATGCCACGTGGGAATAACCCTATATGCACGTTTCATCCCGGAAGTCTGCCCGCGACTATCGCTCTCGCACATCACGGCGACAACGACGAGGACGCAGCGACAACCGCGACGACACCTCGGAGAAAGTGCGCGCAGCATCGGCGGCAGCGCACATATATGTGCGCGTCTCGGAAAGAAAACAGCGCGCTCCTCACATCCTCGTCTCCTCGAGATCGAACAATATAATCGATCGGGTGAAACGCGGAAATCGCAGATAAATTCTGCACAGCGATAAAGGCGCCTGCATGCGCGCGCGCGATTTCCAATTGCCGCGTAGTCTGCGAGGAATTGCAGAACAGTCGTAAGGAGCGAGAGATCGACGAGAGATGTTCATTATTCGGAATGGATATGTGTGTGGAGGTTTAGTTGGTGGGAGAGAGGAAAGAGGGAGTTTAGAGGTTTCGAGGCGATCGGTTGGATAATTCGCGTAATGTATTAGATGTCTTCCGCCATATCGAATGCGTTTGTTATTGCCGTTGTTACGAGGTAGGCTGGAAACGATGTTACTCGAGGAAATAAGATTAACTGGGGCCGAGGTTTTCCTATGGATTGAAATTTCAAAACAATAATCGTAGCCTATTATTAATGAATGCGCCGATAAATATCTCTTTAGACTTAAACTGATATTGAGGATACTCTAAGCTGTCTATCTATTTACTTAGATTTAAGATTTTTTCTTGTTTCTTATAAGTTGAAGATTTTATTAATTATCTGTGTACTACACTACTCTTCCAATCAGTTTAATCAGAACTACTAATGAGGAACGTAATAAATTGGAGTTGAATAATGAAAATTATGATAAAAAACTATAAAATATCGTTGATAAATTAGATTTCAGCACGTATGTACTTGAAAGTATTTTATTTATGTTAATCCCCTTCACTTCCGGCTATTTCATTAGACATATGATGTACTGAACTACCGGTAATATTCCATTGTGCGCTTACACGCAGTATTCCAAATTTAAGTAACACAAATAAATTACGTACCTTATTGAACATAACGTAAGAACTCCCGTGCTTCACGGTACATTTATTCTCCTACAAGAAATATATTTTATACATATTACCATTGCCCGAACTGTATACTACAAACTTTCTAAACGCAGAATTTTCATCATTCTTCCAAATGATCATAAATAACGACGAAATTTATATGCTCGCGTTGCCTTGAAAACCATATACTTTTTCTCTCTGGGAAACTTTCAGGGAAAATCGCTCGAGCTCATCAATTACCGATATGATTACATCCTCATTCGTATATACTATTACGAAATCGGACTAAATATTTTGATCGTCGTTAAGGGAAAATTCGCATCAGGAACTTTTCTGCAGAGTGCGTCATCGACATGCGAAAAGAGCAGCGCGGCAACGCCTCTGACGAAATCGATCGCATCATAACTGTCAATTAAAGCCCCAGCTGATCGTGATTAAAACCACGCACAACGAAACTTACATTTATAATACCGATAATTTCCTTCGTCATTCTATCTTAAAAGGCTATATTTGCATACGCAGCCATTTAATTGAGGGCAAACGGAGCCGCAATCGTTACCGATTTAATGTCATCGCGTGACGATCGGTAGCGCTATCGATTTATTAATAATTCGCCGTATTACATAGAATTTAACAAATATTTGCAAGTATTGGTTTTCAAACTAAATTACGAGCCCCATAAACATACACATAATTGTCCGCAAGCTTTTAACCGCTAACGAAACATGCTGCTTTTGCGTTATCCGATATATGTGTGTGCTGCCGCTCGAGGTTTCGCGGTCGTTCCATCATACCTTCGACTCCATTTATTGGAAAATGCGCTAATCCGATGTTACGCACTTACGCATCGTTCACTAGCACGCCGATGGACTTGCGAAACTTCGACATTGATCCGATTTTTCGAACATTCGACGCCCTCGTAAATCCCGCCTGCAATTATATACGCCGCGCGCCCCGTATATTCACCCGAGCTAATACCGCACATCTGACAAAATCGTAACTTACGCTAGGTTTTTACATTCATCATGTTCCATGCCTGTCCGTTTACATATCTACACACGTGTGTGTATTTACGTTCGTAATCGTGCGCGAGTATATCTTTTTTAATGTTTACTCGCGGGAGCGCACACTATATATAAAGTAACATTTTTTTCCCGCGCCGTTCGATTTGCTTAATGGTATTTCCGTGATTTTTCCACCAGCCTGCTTTTAGTACCTATTTATGCGTATATACTCCGTTCTACCGCGAGCGCTTTATGACAGTACGAATGTCATTTCGCAAGGGTTTATTGGATTTCTTTTTTTTTCTACTCGCGCTTTAATAGCGTAGAAATTAAATGTAGTTCGGGCTTTTTACTTTCTACTGCACGCAGCCTCTTGACTCATTTTTGCTGATATATTCTTTTCACGCACGAGCCAAGACAGAAGTTAGAGTCCTTGCGAAAATATGTGTATACCTCGATCGTTAATCCTTTAAAGCGTGTTACTCTCTTTCTTCAAATCGCTTGGAAACGTGCATTAGAAGGTATGTTGCAGGTTAGTTATTGGTAATATAAAGTCGCTGTTTCAAAACTTACCGTAACAAATGTAATAGGGAAAAGGATATTTTACAAAACTGTGGACGTTATCTTTTTACTAGAAAAATGCGTTTGTAATATCACTGAAACGAAATTACGGCTCATGCTTACTTTTTCCATGCGCACATGATGTTAGTCAACAGCAACGTTCTCTACCGTCACACTCTCCTACATTATATATTTATTATTATTATTATTTAATATTAATCACGAAAAAATCCTATAAAATACAGCAACACATCAATTTCACATTTACCTCTCAAAAAATTCATACCCTGCATTCATCATCCAAAAAATTCATCCTTTAACCGATGCTCCAATTCCGTCACCTCAGCTCTTTTCGAGTTCACCAAACCTCGCGGAACGTCTCGCTCTCGCGGATACTTCCACTCGGGCAAACACGAAAACTGGTTTGGCCGATTCCTCGCGGCGAAGATAGGCTCGCTTCGTGTACACATATATACACACACGCACGTATACGCGCATCGTGAAAGTGCCATCGAACCCGCGTACATTTTTCCGCAACTCTCACTGTCTTTCTCCTCGCGTGGCGCGTACACAAGCGCGAGGCTGACTGTCAAGGCCAATGCGCCGCCGCTCTGGCCCCTGGGCAGTCGATGCAGATACGGTTCGTTTCAGTGAAGATGCAGTGAGAGGAGTTTTACGCTGAAGATGTAGATTGAGTTTTTGTTCATCTTTAGTTGCAAAATTTGGACATTCATTACAACTTTTTTTTGTGGTGTGATGATTTTTGTCTGCTGTAAAATTTACTTGAAAATGAAAAATATTTAAATAATATTTTGTGCCATTTTATTACGAATTGTAACGTGTGACAGCAAAACTCAACTTTTTTATAATCCTTATATTAATAAGTATAGTTGATCTAGTTTTTTACTAACTAAACTGTTCTATAATTGATACTTATATAATCATATATGCATTCATATAGGCCAATAAGTTGTTGAATAAAATACTGTGAACAAATGCGGTTAAATAAATGTACATTTATTATTTGCAAAACTACGTAAGTTTCCTATATTTTTCCAACGATATTATAGCTGTTAGTTTCTTCGAACCATCAATAGCTTTATTTATATGCTCGAGAAACTTGCGCTATTCTATGTCATATTCCTGTAACATGTAGAAATGAAAATGCGTGTATTACAAGGAAACGCTCATGAAATAATGGACTGAAATATTTGAACGCCAGCAGTCATCACTGTATCCTTATATATACCATGTATCGTTCCGAGGTTTGCGTAACATCTATTCGACGTTTATAAATATAACGGTTCCTTAAAATACACAATTTAATTGGTTAGAACTGACTGTTGCGCTTTCTCTATGTACTACATTCGAATGAAACGAACAGTCTTACCAGAAAAAAAAGCATTGAAAGAATTTTTATTTCCTATTGAAAAGACTTTCGATCCTTTTATAGGTAAAGTTAACGAAGATTTTGCTTTTTAAGGCTTCTATTCGCCTTAACCTTAGCACTCGTTCAAGGTTAAATGTCCATTGCGTCAACGACACCAGAGCGCGCGTCCTTGCTCGAGCTAAAAATAAACAATGGCTCGCAATGGGTTTATAACCCCGGATAACCTGCTCTGCATATCTACATGCTTGTTTTTAATAAATAATCGATTCTCTATAAATAATTGCCACGTGAAGCATACCAGAAAAAATCTTTGAGTTTCATATTTTAATAGTAATAATTTAAGTTATAGAATAAAATTTTTATGGCAGTAAGCTTTTCAAAAATATCAATTCCATTGATACATATTCAAATCAGTAACATTTTGTTGAAAGTGTAGTTTGATATGCAATAATGCGCGAAAAAAAATTTAAATTATTCATATAATAAAATGAATTTGCAAAAGATCAGTTTGCGCTATTGAAAGCGTATTAACATATTTATGAATATTTAGATAAACGAAAGCTATAGTAATAAACACTGTTTGCTTACATATCAAATACATTGAAACAGCATGAACCGAACAAAAAAATTGTATAGAATATGCCAAAAGAATTCTTTTCTCGACATTTCTGAATGATAAGAATCCGTGTGAACCGTTATAATTCAATTATTTAATATACGCATAACGCCATTCAATTAGATTTCAATGACGGCACTCAACACTCAAAAACATCTTTATAGCACTAGATACAGCACCGATAACGATCTGAATACATTATACTCTGGCACCAACTAACACGACAATGCTTTTGATTTTACTGTAATAACCCACACATCAGCAATAATTTAATAAATAATAAACAAGCCGTAAACAAGCTCGCGGGGCAGCTGAATTTATATCCACGCAATAAGCGTCACGTGAACCCGGATTGTGCGCATAATTGTCTCTCTCTCGATATTCAAACGACCCGCGCGCGCTAACGGCAATTAACCGCAATCACGCTCGCGGGTCTCTTCTTGCGCTCGCGCTTATAGGCACAAAAACGCGTTAATTGCGGTATCGCTCTCTCCGAGGAACGTCTTTTGCAACGTTTTTTTTCCGCAGCGCGGTATCTAATTGGAAGCTAGATTTCGAGAGCGCCGCGATCGTATAGCTCAGGGCAGACGATTTAAATGTTCGTTATGCACGAGAGTATATAGTTTTGCGCCGATAAAATTGAGCGGTTATTCGAACGTTAAGCGTTATTTACATTGGATGTAGCGCGAGTATAATGGACGCGAGTATCGATGGCAAGTGAGAGGTGAAATAGAGAAAGAGAGGATTCACCGTTTATATTCTTCGTTCGCCACGCTTTATTGCGCACTTTGCATAATTTACTCGAGTCTCTTTACTTGCCGCGCGCTTATCCGCATTTGTTTTTCGACGCGAGAGATTTTCCATTGAGAGAGAGCGACACGGTTTATAGCGAGCATTTTGATTAATTATAATGCATTAGTAGCGTGTTACAATAATATGAAGAATCCGCGCATATACTTTTCGCAATAAAACATCAAAGAGAAACAAAGTAACGTAGAGGTATTGCAAAATTATAAAATGTTTATTTAATATTTTTACGTTTACCGCATAGACGATAAAAATTTATTATTGAAAAAGTTCTCTCTGAGAACTAGTATTTCTTAGCTACACTTATACGCATTCGAATAGTCCAAAGCTCTTGGGAAATATATCATCCAATAAAATTTCATTAATACAAATTATCATTGAATGTAAAAATATATGCCTATAAACATTAACATAATAAGTACCTGTAAAATCATTTATACGAGGCCTTATTTATGAATTCTTCGATTTATCTAGACATGCATAAAATTTAAACACTCCCAATACCAAACTCTCCCGCACTTTCTTCGTCCATCAAAATCACCTGAATTTGTCTCCTAAATCCTCGCTAATACCCCAACCTGGCATTCCCATAACGCAGCATTAGAAAGCTCGGAATCCCGCTTATATCTCGAAATCTCCGGCATTCCCACAATCTCTCACGCGGCCAAACACCTCGCCTCCGATTCAGGAAAAGCTCGGCCAAGCTCGCTTATAACTCAGCGTCAAACGTCGATTAATTAGACTCCACGTTCGACAGGTGAATGCGACGTCCGTTCGGCGCTAATTTCGGGCGGCGCCCGTAAATTCGCCTCGCTTTAAGTAATCCGTCTTCGTTATCTCGCCCGCCCTACCGATTCCATATCTTTCTTCGACTATAAGCACAGCAGCAGCAGCTGATACATAGTTATATAACCTATAAGAACGAGCCGCGGTAATAACTCGCGAACAAGCGCCGGATATATAATAACACTGCGGCAACAACCGTTAATTGATTTTAAGTAGCGCACAATGAGCCATAAATTTATTAATTTCGAATCGCACCGGCCACGTATTGTACCTGCCTCTCGTCTTTATCGTCGCATCAATCACTACTGCACGAGAGCTAGAGAAATTGCGAAGACGGCAGGGTAAAAACGTGGGTAATTGGGGCCGATGCTTCCCCTTGGAACGGAGAAAGCGCGAGCTCGTCCACGCACCACCGTAAATTAGACGCACCAAAGTACAACCGTAAATGGCTCAGCACGCGCGTGTGTATATGCAAAGTCTCGTCTCCGCACGAGCTTTCACTCGCGATCTTAATTTGGCGCGTTTGCTCGTTTTTTCGACACCCGGCGACTTTCGTGCGTCGTATTTTTATTGTCGTCGTAGCTGGAAAGGCGCGTGGTATTGTGTTGAACCGGAGATCAATGTTAGATCGTCTAGATAAGACAGTGTTTATGGAAAGTTGGTATAAGAGCTTTCGTAGATGTAGGTGGAGATCAGTGATCGGCCGATAACTGGATTATGAGCGTTAAAAGTAGGCTAAGAATGTAAATATTTTTCATCTCAGGGGGCTAATTTATGCGCATCGATTTGTAATATGGATTACCGTCGAAGATGATAATAATGCTCCGCTTTTGGTATTATGAAATTAAAAATGTCTTATATTCCGTGAAATATTTTACGAAGGAAGGTAGTATTTAAAAAGATTTCTTTTCGCATAATTCAGCGTTATATTGGACGACATTGCGTAATTTCGTCCTCTTTTTTGTTTTAAATATTTCCGTGGTAAATTTAAATAAAGCTTCGTGTATTTACAAGTCAAATAATCACACGATTGAAAATCAATTTACGAGCGTTGAGAATGCAGAACATGCGAACTCCGTAAATAATTTTCATGCGCAATTTCATAAACATTATAATAAAAAAAAAACATTCCCTCGCATAATATTTATGCGATTATAATTCAAGCACAAAAATTTCATATACGAATACCGTAACGTCTTTTTCATTGTACATTGCAAAATAATGTATTCATATCTTAACCACGGCATCGCGCAATTACGACATACCGCAAATAAGATCGCATTTTCGAGCTCATATACTTTTATACACATACCACACAAACCATCGCCTGTAAAACACTATAATAACTAATCACCTCGCGCGCAAAAAAAAAGCGAAAGAAAAAAGCCCAATCTAAAAAGCCTCAGAGGCAAGCGAAGCGCAGCTGCTCAAAACCGCGAGAACGGAAAGTGAGGAGTGGCACACCTAGAGACGAAGAGACGACGGGACTCCCACGACCGCATGCGCTCTTTTCGTGCACTCCATTATTAGGCGCAGGCGCGCATGCGCCTACAGCTAATGTTGCTGCGCGCTTCTCCGTAGAGATCGACGATGCAAATAAATATGCATGAGCGCGCGTGCATCTATAAGTATATCGTAATATCCCTCTCTCTCTCTCTCGAACGCAATTTTACGAGGCTCTGAGCATTGTTTCACAGCAAAACAATGCGCGCGCTGTGAGGAGGCTAAGGCTTTTGTAGAAAGGAGGTAATAAGGTGTGTATGCGCGGGAGATTGTGGAAGATTCGAGGTATTTTCAGTGCTCGAGGGGTAAGGTTGCCGGTGAGGTGAAAAATATTTCAAAGTTCTTGATGCCTCGTTTTGCAAGTTACTGCACCGTTTAACATAACGATTATTATATAATGGTGTACTCAGAATAGATTATTAAAACATTATATACACGCCCGCGACGTTTGAAAGTTCAGAACTCAATTGGACAGTATAATGCTATAAAGTTCTTATAATTGAAGCTGAAGTTAATAAAGTTAGAAGAAACGAGAGGTAAAAAGCCTTTTTCCAGCGATTTAAATTATTCCCGCGAACAAGATTAAAATAGTAAAATAATATAATTTTATGTACGTTTGAGTATCATTAAGCGTTTATGTTTCAACTAACATGTTACACTTTTTTACCGCATATTATCCATCGAACAAAAATCCACTGATTCGAACCAGTTCTTTACGACCAATAAACCACCTTTTTCCCTGAAAATCTCAAATTACCTTTCAGCACCTCGCTCGCATCGCATACCCCAACGCATAACTTTGAATATTCCAAAAGTAAATGAAAAATCCCTAATAACTATAGCTTAATATTACAATTTTCCACCGCATTCCCCGGCCTCATCCCATAAAACACGCGAATACCTGACAACATCGTTAAACCCTAACGTAACAGTCTCTGTTTTCCCTTTTTCGGGACACTATATACCGCACTCGCGGCTCGTTAAAATTCAGCCCGCCAGTCGTCGTCTTCATCATCGCATCCGCACGCGTCCAGCGGCGAATAGAGAGGAGCATGCAAATAGAGCGATAACGCGGCTTTATATACGCTACGAGCAGCCGCGGGAGGTTTTCTTTACGAGCAGCGGGCCCGAGAAGTACCTGATTGCCCCGCTATGTATACCGTGTATATACTATTTGCCTAGTTCGGATGACAGCTTGTAAATAGGATAGTGCGGTTAGGTATAGAAGCGTGGATACGCGCAACGAGTTGTTCAATATTTCCATAGATTTAAAGAATTTAGATTATAGAAAATTATTTTTGAAATTAAGCTATATAGTGATAATTATTATGTTTCAGTAAGTGTAGGTATTAAAGTTACGTCTAACAATAAAGTCTTACATTATTTTCATTAAAATACCTCCAGTCTTCGTATTTTCCTCTGGCACTGCATTTCACCCGCTAACCTCCAATAAATTTTTATTTAATAGTCCTGTACAATGTTTGTACGTACGAAATTATATTGTAGCTTACTGATTTTTAAGTTGAAAGTGCGATTATACAATAGCATACACCAGCATTCTCAAATCGCGGCGGATCATTCACAGCACATAAAAAGCTCCCGTAAAAGATACATTCCCCATCTACTCGTGCGTTTTAGCGAACAACTTTTTCCCATTTGCAAAAGGCAAAATTTTTTGCTCCATCCGCATTCTCTCCAGTTTATACACACAGCAAGCTTCTGCCTAAATATATACCTATACCACGCGGGACTCTCGTCGACGAGCGGCTATATCGACGTACACTATCGCACGTAATCGCGTGTACAAAAACAGTGTTTATTGGACCGCACGGCTCGCGCGTTCACGCATCCACGCCGGGTACGTAATAAAATTGCGCCTGTCCCATTAATCGGCCGTAAAATTTGTCTCCGACGCGTGCCGTCACGCGCAACAACGAGGAAAAACGTGACGGCCCGCGGAGTATTTAGCTGCGGCGCGGACAGGTTGAGGAATTTCCCGAGCGCGCGACGGTCGCTCTGAAAATTGATATAGGAAGATTGAAAAGGAACGATATGGAGAGAATATTGAATGATGAATGGGGGAAAAAGGTTTCGTTCCTTTTGAGGGAAGCTAGATGGTGGTTGCGTGAATTCGCGATAGAATACAGTCGTCAAGGAGCTGAGCGCGCGGGTGAATTGCATTGATTGAGATGGTGACGTAAGTAGATGCAATCGGAACACGGATTAGGAACTTATTTACTCTTACCAATGGCTTTTAACGTTATCCGAAATAAATCGCGATTTATGTAACGGCTGATTGACGCCGCGTGGCCGACTACTGTAAATCACTTGCCGATTTTTCGCGCTCAGGAGTCGAAAGGGAAATTTATATATATGCAAATTAAGCACTTGAGCCTAAAACGTATGATTCGCGCTTAATTTAATAAGAATCATAATTCGTTTGCTAAACCAACAGCGCGATTCAGCACTTTTGTTACAATCCAACGATTTCGCGTATAAATTACAGAAAGCGATCATCAGCTCATCGCATTGATCTAAATTATTACATAAAACTCGAACCGCGGTGTGTATACACAACTTGATGTTCTTATTGATGCTTAATGAACCGCGTCATAACTTTGGCCGAGATGAGAGCGGCAGCAACTAGTTCTCTATTAACGTCTCGCCTTATCTCGCCTTAATTTGTGTTTACGAGATGCACTAATACGCGCGTGTAACGTGAAACTGAAATCGATTAGACTCGCGCATCGCGCGTCGGCGATTTATGATAAGACCGCGCGAGAGGAATTAAATCGCGGCGCGGCTGTTATGAGATGAAATTAATGGCCGCGCTAATGTCCACTTTATTTCGCTTTGTATCTGAGATCCAAGGATTTCCGCGAAAGCTGTGCTCGAGATGAGGAGGATTTCCGAATCTGGGAAAGTGATTTATCATGTGAATGTTTTGTTATTATTTGAGGTGCATTTGTAGAGTGAATGGAGAACATTAAATTTTTAATATTTTTAGACTACGCAGTGTTAGATAAATTGTTGATAAACGTAACAAATATTTCGCATGAATTGCGATACTGTCTTGTGAAGTATTAATAGCCTACAAAGACCCTAAACATTTACAGAATTTTCAAGAGAATTTACTAAAATAAGAATATTTTGAATGATGTTTTCAAATTTTTTTTATCACGTATAATAAGGTTTTACGTATTTGTAAATTGTGATAACTGTATAAAATATTATAAAATATAATATATAAAGTTTTGTTTCTTGGTTTGGTAGAAATAATATAAGTAACAGTTATCACTAGTCAAACATGCACCAAACGGCGATATCGGAATTCGATATTTTTCCTTAATTTCCTACAGCGATACTGTTTTGTCAAGTATAACCAGTTACTCGCAATCTATAAACTCTTCAGATAAAATTAATAAAACTACCCGATCGCCAAATAAAATTTATAAAAACTGAATGTTCTTGTTAAAGCTTAAACCCCAAAGAACTAGCTCACAAAATTTTATTTCTGCCTTTTTTTGACATCACAGAGGCACACACCGCCGCGACAACTTAATTACCAAAGAAGACGTACACACGCGCAAGAAAGTCCCATTCGAATTTATCGATCGGCGGCGATTAGCCGCGACTTTTTCCACGAAGGGCGACGACGCCGCGCGGAATGAGAAATCGCGCGAGCTCGCTCCTAATGACTTCGCTTCTGCTCTCATTAGCGACGCATTGATGCGACGCTTCCTGTATCGTCGAATCCGCGAGCCTTTTCTCCGCCGCGCTTTTATCGCGAAAAGATCACGCGCGCACGCGGATAAAATGAACACGTAACGTGGAAGGCGCGCGCTCGTAGTGTGGAAATTGCTGCGCGGGTATAAATGAAATCTTGCGAGCGAAGGAGGGGAGACGTTTATTACGACGAGGGATATTGCGACAAGCGGTGTGTATTGATGTCGGAGGATCGATCGATGGCTCGCTGATTGCTTGCGTCTCGTCGTGATTCTCTTAGCGTTACATAGTATGGGATGTTTCGCGCAGTATTTTTTTTTTATTTTTGCTATAGGATATTAGATATCGTGATGTATGAAATTGTTGAATTTTAAAATAATTTTCTGGTTGATAAGAGCTTCTGTGTTACATAAATATTATAAATTATCGGTTTGTTATAGATTGTCTGATTTTACGTTGTATAGTCCGCTGACGTAACATTACTCAACCGGCTGACAAAACAATATCATTATCTCGACGATATCTGTCGACTAATGAATTTTTGTGGGATTATACTTTCATCGGGAACTATAAAATTCTCATTAAAAAGAAAGTCGACGTAATACTTCATCCTCCACTTTATACATCACCGCAGCGAACAAAAAGGACGACCGATATAATTGCGCTTTGCTCGCGATTAAAATTATTCCTAACTAGGCCCCGTTACATAAAACAGAGGTACTTACTTTTCTCGCGAATAACAAAGCAAAGGCAAGCCGTAGCCGCCGCCGTCGCTGTGCGTATATCTATAGAGGCACTTTTTCGGCATTGTGAAAACGCCCGTAAAGTTAGCTGGCAAAACTTCCCTATATAGTTTACGAGCATAAACACGTAATAATTCTAATTGCTTTTCAGCTCATTATATATGGGCCGTTTCGCGTAAAATTGCTTGATGAAAAATAGGGGGGTTGACTTTTTATTTACGCGTATCGCAAAGTTTTAAATTTCCCAAAATATTTATATAGGGCGGAATAATAAATTATACATAGAATTTGAATCACGAGTGAATACTAAAACTGTATTGCATGTGTAACAGTTACCATTTTCATCGTTCTCTATAAAAGTAGTATACGTTATACGCACCTTTTCTTCACAATCCCACGATCGCCTCTCCTTAAACGCGTAAACAACATTTTCCCTGAATTTATAACAAAACCTCGTTATATACATATACCTAATCTCTTATTCCGCACTCCATACGCATATACACGCCATTTATAAAAATTCACCAACGAAAAAAGCCCATAAGCGAAACTGAAAAATGTCCACGCGCCAGTCGACGATGTAAATCACTTCCTCGTCGAGCGAACGCGTGCGTGCGGCTGATTTGCGATTTGATTATGTCGTTTCTCGCGGAGCGGCGCTAGAATTTCAAAGAGCCGCGCGCGAGCGAGCGCTTTCCTGCGCGAAGGCGACTTTTTTGCCGGCGTAGATCTCTTTAATCGCGATTTTACGAGGCTAAGAGTAGGGGAGAAACACGCCCATGCGTTTTTCTGCGTAGACACACACTTGGCATTATGTACGGGAGCGAGGCGGATTTTTCGTCCCACGGTGAAAGCATTTTATGGGATTCCTCGTACGGCTGATTGGCCCGCGGGCGAAAATTTATGGAAAGGGGAAACGATGGTTATGCGTTTGAGTGACAGAGTTATGCGATTTTCCGTAAATCAAGGGGGTTTAAAGCTTGACAATGTATACAGTGGACGTGGGAAGCGTATGATTTTCTTAAGAAAATCGATACGTGAGGTTTGAAGTGATCGGGTGAGCGGGCAGCCAGTGTTGAAAATCGACTGAAATTTAACGACAAAGTTCATAGATTGAAACCTGTCAATGTATATTTCTGTAAGAATGTTTACTCGGAAAAAGTGCAAAGACTTGCTTACTTTGTTGTCTTACAGAAAATAGAATAAGAGGAATAATTGTGAATTTGCATGTAAAAGTGTTTTTGTTTGGTTTGATTAAGAAAACTGCTGCTGTAATTGAATTGCGGAACACTTTTGTTGTTCTCAGCTCGATTTATCGAGCCGTAAATTCGTCAACCTTGACAATTTTACAATGAAGTACCGAGAAGTGTATATAAACATATCTGTGTTTGGGTGTTACGTCGATGAAAGGCTTGATTACCTTCCAAAAGTTATTAACTTGCAGATTAAATTAGACAATATGCACTTTGACCACAGAACTGTAGGGTGTGGTCTGTGTATTTTAATTTCAAAACTGTCAGAAGCTTATCGTTGTATATTATTAGAAATATTATTTTATGAAAATTATTATTGTGAAACTAAAGTTTTTCTTTTATTCGCGTATGCATTAAACTACAATGTTTAACTAATAATTTTTTTTTCTTTTTGTTGCAGGTGAGATATTGATATGGCCTGTCTATTGAGTTACCATGGTCACGTGAGTCTGTAAAACCCAAGTAACATAAACATCAAAATAAAATATTTATTATGATACAAACATCTTTTTTTTATCTTGGAATATTTCCTTCCAACTATTTCATTAATTATTAAACAACCGTAGCCATATTTCTCACATAACTTCTCAGCTACCAACATCTCAATAAACTCCAGGCACAATTTCTCACCTGTCCGCCAATAATTCCATCCACCACCTCTCGACCAATTAAAATAAATATCGACTCCCAACAAAGACACACAATCTTTCTCATCGACAGCTTATGAAAACCTCTCCTCCCATCCACTCACACAGACACTCTTTCCTAGACTCCAATCGAACGCTCGTCATTGAAAAATGAGGCCAGCTGCGCGGCATCGCATGTCGATGCATTAGCGCTTAATAATAATACACCGGCG
Organism: Torymus auratus; assembly: GCA_900474315.1. Classification (NCBI taxonomy): domain Eukaryota; kingdom Metazoa; phylum Arthropoda; class Insecta; order Hymenoptera; family Torymidae; genus Torymus; species Torymus auratus. The sequence continues at coordinate 18,364 of UXGD01000495.1, read as the reverse complement.
TCGCCGCCGAAGTGCAACGCTCGATGAGACGACTCGCGTGGGATACACGCGAACATATAGGCACACACGGCATTCCTCGTGGAAAAATATCGCCGATGGAAAATGAATAATGCAAACTCATCCGCCGCTGTGTTCATTGTGCGAATATTGAGAAACACGTGTTTTTCGCGCAAGTATATAGATATATGTATATATACGTATATGTACGCGCGGCAATGTCACTTTCGTAATAATAATTTACGCGCCGCTGGATCGATGGGCCTTCGGCTGTGTTCGTTTGCATACCTGCGGAGATGTTCGCTGGGAAATGCGGGGAAAATCGCGGATGGGTTATCTTTTGTCGGGAGATTGAAAAATAAGCGACTTGCGGATGAAGCTGGTGGGTTTGTAGGCATCGCGGACTGAAAAAGGAATATAGGCAGTTTCGAATATATTTTTTATTATCAAGAACAGTTATTTATGTTGCTTGAAATTGATACAAATATAGTATCAAATAAAACAATATTTATTTATTATCATTGACATGAATAAATATTTATATATATTCTTAAGTCAACTTTTTAACAACTCCAACAAATGAAAATAGATTTGCTAATACTTATAAACTTATAATTGATAGATAGTTGCATGAGAAAAATATTAATTTAATTATAGAGAAAATCCTTGTTACGATGATTCATGACTGAACCGCGTGAGTATGTAGTCATATGTATACGCCTACTCTGTAAATACTTCCTGACAAAATATTTCCTTTCAAAAACGAAATAGGAAACATTAATTAAAGAAAAATGGTAAAACATTAAATTTTATTAATTTTATTTTCTTTTTTCAAATGTTTCTTATTCCAAATTACATAGATATATGTGTGTATTTTCAATATAAATTTTCGTAAAATATGTATTGAGAAATAAATTATTAATTCTAAGAAAAATATTGAAACTGATGCTAACACACCACGATTCCAAAGTGAGTAACCAAAGAGAATTTCGTCTAATAAATGTTGCATCGCTGGTTCAGAACTATTTTTCATTAGACGATCTATTGCCATTTCTTGTTCTATTTCAAACAAGAGTACCCCAGCTTCCTGCAATCTCCGAATCAAATGATAAAGTAGTTCATGTAGGAAAAAGTTATCTCGATGAGTATATACATTATAAAAATTTCCTAAATTATTTAACTCAGTTATGTGTAAATCATTAGAGACAAAGTCAAACTTGATTGAGTGGCAAGTTGATATCAACGCTAATTTATCACTTTTCTTTACACTCTTGAAGAATTGTTCATATTTTACAATAACTTTCGTACGATTATATAAAATTGATTTTGAGAAATAACGGTCCCGCACGTAACCCCTGCTTAGTATTTGATAATTCCTATCTATCAAGTCTTGATCTGAAGTAACAATATCGTATTGTCCTACTGTGACAGCAGAAAAAAACTTACTTTGTAAGTAGGAATTAGCCATCATACCCAAAAATAGAATTATAATGAAAATGGCTTTCGATATGACGGACATCATGGGAATAGGCACGGGAAAGCCTAAAAGAGTCCTGAATAAATTTAGACTTGCCTGCAAAAAATTTCTCTTGCCTTCTAAAAACATGAATATAATAGATGTACCTAATAATGCTATTAAACACATACCTGTGTATCTAAGAGTAAACAATTTTAGAACTCGTTCAGTTACCGATAGTAAATGCATTTTTGAAACGGAACAAGTATTGATTTCTCTATTAATGTAAATTTGGGTTTTCGAGAACCCGTCATCAATACGAAAATTCATGGATACATCATATATCCCATTAAAAATATCTTTTAATACGTCTGAAGGAAAGCCATACTTATCTAAATTTCCCATTTTCTCATAAGGTTGAATTGAAAAGATTATTGTAGCATTAAGTGTAGTCCATATAATTTCAGAAAAGACACCTTCATACCCACGAATTGTAATTACTTTCGTAAGATCAATAGGATGATGCAACTTGCTTCCTACAATACGTATGGGATACCCACCTAAATTTTTGGTTTTATCGAAACCTAAAGTATTGCAAATTGGTAACAAATCTAAAAGATAAACGTGCTTAAAAGATTATCAGTATACTTTTTTAATAATAAATGTCATATTACAATAATACCTACGTTGCATATTCAATGGCATTTCAAATAAAACGAAGGGATGACCATTCTTTTGCCTATACTCGTCAACTTGAATCCAAGGGCGGGGAGCATAATCGGTGAGCGGATTGAATGTGTACAATTTAAAATTACCATTAGCATTTTTGCATAAATATATCGCTGTTAAAACGTCAAACTCCCAAACGGTTTTCAGATACTCAATAGCTTCAATGCAAGTGTTATTTGTAGCATAATTTACAATAAAAAAGCCACCATTTAAATTCCACCAAATAGAATGTCTTAACTTATGCATAAGCAGCCTAAATGTAAATAAGTTGAAATTCACAAATAAGAAATTTTCCGAAGGTTGTGGTTTGAAGAGTTTGTGCGATGGTCTGATCTTATAAGTCCCGGTTTTATTATAATTTATAATTTCTAAATAATCTAAGAACTCAGGTCCAACAAGATTGATGGTATAAAAATTAAAAACAGATTCCAAAATCTTTGATTGTTCATTGGTCCAATTGCCACTTACAGTTGTTACCTTATTTTTTCCTTGAATGCAATTGTTTAATATTACAACCTGTGAAGTGGTGAAATTGACATTAGTGTACAATATAATACAAAGCATTCATTTTTAGATACAGACTTAAAATCTTTATTAAATACCAAGGAAAAATTGTCTTCATTGTAATCACTAACATTCGTTTCAAGACAAAAGCAGCCAATTGATAAAAAATAAAATATACTTATAAATATACGAATGCAACTACACATTTTCAAACTTTTGAACTATCTGCTCAACTAGAAGTATAGTAAAAGAGTATTTCAATGTCAAGCTACGTCCTCTAGAAATTACGGTACTAAATTGTTTACAATTAAAGAAAAACGCCTTTTTTATTACTTCTAATTTATTGATTTGCTGTTAAAAATTTCACTGCCAAGTATAACTCGTAAAGACATAAATAAAAAAAAAAAAAAAAATGAAATAACTATGAGAGATAATCTATATCTCTTTCACACACTCGAATCGATAAACCGATTGATTACCGCGAAATAGTGCCTATATCTGTCGGAAGTGAGCGTCCAATAAACCTTAGCTAAAAGTAGCTTTTTCTCCTTACAACGTAAAACCAGTGCGGCACCTGATCCCGGCCACGGAAGCACGACTTTAAAGGCCTCGCTAAGTTCTTTTCGCGCGATCAGCGCAAGGAAACGACTCGCGCGCTTTTTTTTATTAACTCGACGAACTGCACGGGGTTTACTTCCGATCCTATCCTATCTCCCACATCCTTATATCGAGTTCTTTTCCTCTGCGCACGACAGTGAAAGTGTTGCTGGCAAAAAGTATCAGCGCGTTTCTCGCGCTCTCCTGTATACTGCATAAGTATAATACTAATGTGGCTAACGGCTTCTTTTGTTTCAGATGGAGCTCCCGTTGCCGAGCAGGACAAAACCGGTTACGAGGTACAGTATTGTAGCTGCCACGCGATACACATGCGCGCTCCCGCGAAAGAAAAGCGCAAATAGAAAAGTTAAATGACAGGGGGCCATCGTGCTTGGGCAACCTCGAACCCCTCAATTACGGAGAGAACAATGCGATGTGTGTTCGCGTATATGGATTATAAAAGGATCAAGCCGCTCGCGCGATCGATCGATTGATCGCGAGCGATAACATCATAGTTCAATATCCCACGAGTGCGCGATCGATCGATCGATCGGCGCGATGCACAAAGGAACTTGGTTCTATATCGTCCCGCCGGCGACCGTTTAACCTTTGCATGCATGGTGGAAGATTTCGCGTGATATGGTGGTAGTGTGAGATTCGAAACTTTCGTTTGTTTATGTAAAAATTTTCGTTGAGTTTGTAATGGTTCTTGATATTTTTTCTAATTTGAGGTCGGCAAGCAGGTTCTTTATTTAATTAAATAATGTTATTAATGACTTAATTAGTTTGTTAGTAGATGATAATTATTTATCGTAGTTAAATATAATATAACTCCTATTAGCTTTCTTAACGTCAGAAATAAATTACAATTGAAAAGTTATAACAACATTATCGATCATGGAGTTATAAATTTTAGTAAAATATAGATATAATATCATTATGTAATTATTTTTGATAACTACTTCCGCAGATTGTTATTACACTTAAGGCCAACAAAATAACAATAAAGTTTTCTTAGAGCATTGAGTACGTGTTATAATAAATCGAATGGAAACATTTCCGGATTAGCTCCAATCTCCTAATCCGGAACACATAACTGTTATTATACCGAACATAAACATCATTTTATTGGGTAGAAATTGTACTATCTATTTTTAACGGTCGTAATTTACACGAATTAGAGAGAAAAATATACAGAATGCTTACTGGCATTACGGATGGTCAAATATATAACCCTGCATTTAGAGAAAAATGTTTTTTTTTTATACAGATAATTTTAATATAATAATTTATACATTTGTATCCTTTAATTGAGTTAATAGAATGTTACTTTTTACATAATTCATTTCAAACAAATGAATCGTTTACAAATAAAATGATATTGCTTTTAGGAGTCCCATAACAACTTTTGATATCTTAATAAAAAAGACCACGAAAATAAAGCTATATTTTTATGATATGAAACGCTAAGAGAAACTTATAAGCGGTAGCTTATTTTATCTCTTCCACTTCGAATCACAGTCACCGCCGGCGCATCAAGGCTTCGGGCACGCGTCTACAGACGCGCCTCGAGCACATATACACGCTCGCAATGAAAACCTCTCTCACTATCCCTCAACGCGTAATGACGTCTCTTTCACCGCGAACTACCGATTCCGTACACGCGCGGTTGGCGATCAATCTCGCGAAAATTACTCGCGCACGCGTACAGTGCGCGCATAACGCAATAATAATTTGTCCAGTACGTGTACGAACGATATCGAAAAATCGGGCGCGGAGAGAGAGCTTCCGATAAGCTCAACGCGGGTTTCATTAGAACCATATGCGTTTTCTAAAATAAGAGGAACGAAGGTGAAATCACGATGGAATTAGAAGGCCATAAATAATCGGCACGTGATTTTTTGCGATATCGATGTATAAGGAGAGATAGCGAACGGGTGCGTGCAGGCAATCTCGAAGCGATAATTTTGTAATAATGGTGTGAGAAATTATTTGTTATTGCCGTGTTGGATGCGGAGCTGAGCAGTGGCATGCCGTTATAAGGGGAAACGCGACTAAATGATTATTTTATCGCGAATAACAGTTGTTTGATCAAATAATTTGCGATCCGGTGGGGTTCGAAGAAAGTTATATATCGCGGAATTGATCTTTTTTTTAAAGCCGCAGTATAGATTGCTGTTTTCTTCGATGATTTATTTATGGATAGAGTAATTTCTGATTATAGGACGCAGAGAAAATTAAATTAGACAGACGCACTGAATTATTGTTGCGACATGAATTTTACGACTCCTGATTCAGCCCATAGTTTTATAGATCTCATTATCAATTAAAGCAAGCTACTAATCATCGTTTCAATTATATTAATACATAAAATAGTACTTTATATTTCTTTTTAAAGTCTTTGATCTATAACCGTTTATTGAGGTATCAATTTCAAACTGAATGAGATAATTACGAAAAAGTAACTAAAACAATAACATTTCGTTCTTTTAAAAAATTTTACAGCCATAAAAAGATTATTTTCCATACGATTCTTTTCAAATGCTCGATTATCTCGAAACTATTTCCAAACCCAATGAACCGATCGCCGTCATAAAAACGATCTCTCCGCGCGCGCGTGCGCGCGATATATACCCTGGAACGACCGAAGCAATTAGCCTCACGGCGGACCACACGTCCACGACAAGCCTCTCCACCTTAACAAGCCAATCCATCCGTCGCTGCGTCTCGTATATCTCTCTATAATACCCCGGGACCAACTCATCTATGAAAAGGGCAGTCATTCTCTCTCACTCGCCTGCGCATTTCACAACTCGTATCGGCGCGCTCTATCTCTATCTCTCCGAACAATTTGAATACACGCGCTTATACGCTGTCACTGACCTGACATATTCGTAACAATGCCTAGGCGTGTCTGTACGGCCGCATGTGTTGCAACCGATCCCGTCTCAATGCGCGCTTCGTGGCTTACATACGATATTATGCGCGCATAGACCGGCTTTCGTCAAACGAAAGTCTTTTAGCGTGGGTGCACAGGTGTACGATGTGTATAACACATATATACGCGTGTGATATACGTATATGTATGTATATATGGACGTGCAAGTGGAAAAGAAGTACGCGAAAAAGGGAAGAAAAGGTGCGAGCCGCAGGCGTAATTAAACTGTCCGCCGGCAATTAAAATTCCATCACCGGGCTTGAGAACTCACCCGCGGTGTTTTCAGCTCGTGGCCGAGTTATAAGCGTTCCTTCATCGCCAGAGAGGGAGTGAGAGAGAACTCATATGTGTATATCAGAGTACTAATACTACACCGTATGGCCTCGAAAATGTCGATCTAAGACTCCGATCTATAGCGCGGTGTAGAAGAGCCGCGAGTTGTGAGAATGATACTTGCGGATTAGCGGATTTTGTAACTGCACGGCAGATATATGATTTTTAATAGCCATTGAAATGCTGTTTTTCATTAGCGCTTGTCTTGTAATGGCGCCTTAATCCTTACATGTTGAAAAGATAACGTGATAGTAGCTAAAATCAGGTAGTCTCTGATTAGAACGAACGAAGTATTTAGAATTGGATTGCCTAATGGCTTTCATTCGATTGGGATCGCCGCGTGCTGGCGTTTGTTTATTTTCTGGAAAGGAATTCAGAGTATCTAAGTATAAGTTGAGACGCAATATGTGTAATAATGAAATCATGCTCCTGTAACTTTGCCGTAATGATAAGCTGGAGTTAATTCATTTAATGAGTTATCGGTTTGTTTGTATAGACGTGTAATAAAAATAAATATCTGATGCGAAATTTTCTCCGTAATTGAGATTAAATAAGCGCTACTAAACTAAAAGTATATTATTACACCTTGTCAAAAAAAAAAATCTGTTTGTTTCAGGATTCCGAAGCAGCAGCATCAGAGACAGGCGATGCCGGTGAATCGTACGACGACGGTGATGACTCGGACATGTACATGGAACCCGACGGTGCCGAGAGCGCACATTCTGACGCCGTGCACGAAAGCCACGTGGAAGCCCCGGCTATCCATCAAGAGGACAGCCATCATCACGTCGACGAGCAGCCCCCACCCCCATCGCCTCACCACATGACCATCGTCGCAGTCAGGCCCGTGCAGACGTCCATCCAGGTGACCTCGAGCGAGTCCTCCGAATCAGTGAAGACGGACGACAAACCCGAGGCCGAGGAGAAGAGCCTGGAGACCGACAGCCAGAACTTCTTCCCATCCTTCGCCGAGCTGTTTGGCAACCACCGTCTCCCCTACACTGAGCATCAGCACCAACAACAGCGCTACCGTCCTAGCCGATTCCTCGGCTACTTCCAGCGCGACCGTCCCTACGCCGTAGCCGCGTCCTCCAACAAGGAACCCGCACTCCTCGGCTCGGGCAACTTCGGCGTCATTCCTGGCGGTACCTACTACCCAGAGGATAAGGAGAACGACGAGTACAGCATCGACGAGACCGCCTACAGTCCGTTCTACCACGGTGCCGGTCGTGGACGCTCCAACTACTACAAGAACCCCAAGCCACAGCCCGTCCGAGGTGGCGACTTCTTTGCCAACTTCCGTGACTTCGCAGATATCACTGCCCCACCCAAATCTAGCTTCTCCCACCTCTCCGTTGTCTACGCGGCCAAGAACGGCAGCAGTGCTGGACGTGCACCCGAACAGCCGCGTAACATCATCGAGACCCTGAGGATGCTCGAGGAGGAGGAAGAGTCAGGCAATGCGGCAGTGATCACGACGACGACCGAGATGCCGCAGAAGAAGCTCAGCCAGGGTAAGCGGAAACTCATGAAGATGAAGAAGTACCATGAGGACAAGGCCAGGAAGTCGCGCATGACTGTCGAGCCGTTGCTCGCTCTCAGCTGAACGCTACGAGAGCAGAGATAAAGCGGCCACGGCAGAGAGCAGCGTTAAACTCGATACTCGTCTTTTCCGATCAATTGTAATCCTCTTTTTTACGGAAAGAAACGAAGGTGCGAGATAGAGAGCGAGAGAGAGAGACGCAAGCGTATATAGTAGCTCTTTTTTAGGCTCGGGATGACATTCGATCGTACATTAATGTCCTCTCGTATACGGATGATATATGATATATTATATGCGATGAGAATTCGGTCAATCCGAACGAAAGTCTGAAGAAAACTATCGGACTCCTGCCGTCGTCTCGGAAATGTTGTATTATTATTGCGTGGGAGCGATCGATTCTATAGCTCCACGACGATTCGTCGACGACGACTAACCCCCCCTAATTTTATGTGTAACGTAACTTAATTAAACCTCATTGCTCATTCTTTCTCATTATTCAACAATTCTCATATAACTATTTTTTTTACCTTCGCGTTCGCGGTGCGACCAGTGGAAGTGTTGGACGGTGCGCGTTTGAGGAATGGAATGTGACAACTCTCGAAGGGATTTTTTCGACGATCGTTCATTAACATTGCGTCAGATAATGTATAATAATCGAGATTACCGTGAATTTTTTTTACGATAGACTTTGCAATACGTTTGGCAAAAAATTATTAGAAAACTATATATAATATAAATTAATGCTCCAATCGTGAACGGTAGCATATGCAAGACACTGCCATTTACATATGTAGTTTTCAGACTCATACAATAAGAATAGTTTTTATTCTAATCGCTTAAATCCTAGTGAGACCGGTTTACAGTAGCAAAAGTCCGCAGCCTTTTTTGAACAAAAACATCATCGGACATTCTAATTTATTCGGTGCCTTATCTAATCCCTACTTTATGTTACATAAAAATTTGACAGTATACTGCATGATTCAAAACTTCCAAACAAAGAACTAACATACACACTCGGCCTAATCCGATCTACTCGAAATGCTATATTCTAGTCAAATTTTTATAAACTACCCTTTGCAAAATCTATAAGATTTTAATGGAAATAAAATTATATGCGGAAAATCTGTAATACCGATCCATTTCTCGAACAGCTCTGATTTTGCACTTCTCCACCGGTAACGAAAAAAAAGATTAAAGCTCTTTCTTGAAACCTCGCAGGAGAGATAATATTATTCGGCTCGCGTGTCGCGCGCGCGCGTTTCCGTCTTTGCAGTTCCGCGCGCACGAGCGATTTTCCCTTCTCTCTCTACTTGCGTACGTCCAAGAGATAAGAGAGCGACAATCCCAACACCGGTGCTGTCCCGTTGATTCTTTTTTACGAGCGATCAATCGAGGGAAACGATTTTTTTTTGTATGGTTTTGTACTACTAAAAGAATAAGGAAATTGTGTGATATTTACATGGATAATAAATAAAAATTGAACTTCGATTTTGAAATTAAATTTTTTGAACGGTTGCAATAATCTAATGTAAATGTTACATTTGTATTTTGTAATTTTGAAACGCATCAACAATGTAATTTTTATACTCTGTCGTAAAAATATTTGTAAACGAACAAACGTATGCTATACTGTATTTTGAAAAAAAAAATAGTATCAAGACTGAATTTTTATTCAATTTTCATAAGAAATTTTTGGCCCCCATATTTCAGTTGTTGTGGTCATTCCTCAAACTTGTAAGAGACAATAAATTATTCTCATCACTGCGACGAACACCTCATTCAAAATAACCATTAGCTCATAATTTTGTACTTCGCACCCCCATCATGTCAAAAACTAAAAACAACAAAAAAAACCAACGCACAGTCTTGCCCTGACGTGTACTGAATACTCACCAATGATAACACAAACATCAATGTCAAAAAAAAAAAAAAATTAATTAATAAAGAACGCCATCAGCTCATGAAAAAAATGACGAATAATCAACGAAAAAAAAAACTGTCATAAGCGCATAAATCAACGATTATCATTAGAATTTAAGGAAAACGAAGCTCCATTCGACTCTCGCGTCATCATGAGCAGACAACGAGGAGAAAAGCTATCGATGAAAAAAAAGATAAATAAATAAATAAACGAGAGCACAGAAAGGAAGAAAAAAACGACTAGCGATGGAAGTCCACACGTCGCGCGCCGCGTCGCCCTTGGAATTCCATCGCTACGACTACGACCTTCATTGCGGAGACAAGATCTTACGGCGAAGTGCGCGCTAGAGCGCATGCGCACGAGTGCAAAAACGCGTGTTAAAGATATAAATCGGGATCATGGGAAATCCTATAGTGTTTTGCCTGCGAATTGCCCTGACAGACGCTCGTCTATCCTGATAACACTTATTTATATGTTTGATCGTTAGGAGTTCGAAAATGAGTGCAAAAATGAAGAGATGTTTTGTAAATCAGGTTGAAATTTATAGGTTCGTATAATCCCTTCGGACGTTAATCTGACGTTTAATCTAATGCTTAGCCAAGATTACTTCATCGAGTAATGCTTACACGAGAAAAATAGATGTCATGGAATGTAAACTTTTATGGTTTCGCTTTCACTATAACGTTTCTAATTTTGTTAATAAATAAGTATATTGCGCATTAATGTAAAACTTGTTTTTTATTCGACAAAATATAAAAAGCTCACATTGATATAAAAGACATCTGAAAATTTGGCACAAAAGCTCTAGTGGTTAACATCTTTCGAAACTTCGCCGGAGATCTTGTGTGTATTGTTATCTCATTTGTTGTTGACTATTGTAGCGATATAGACGTAGACTTTATTCGTGGACCGGAAAAAATAATGAAAATGCATACAAAAAAAGGAGGAAATGATTATACATATAATATACTCGAAAACGTACTATATGTCGCCACCTGCAGTGACGGTGTCGAGACAAAATCGAATAAAAAAACGTATTATATACATAGATATATATACATATACTTCTTTTGTAAAACTATTCTTTTCTTCGAGTGATTTTTCATTTCTGAAATCCGAAAAAAAAAACGAAATGTCCAGTATTAAAAGATAACGTTATTTTGTCAATATTGCTTTACATTTAGATGGCCCAAAAAAGTCTTACTAAAAAAATTCTCTAATTTTCTAATTTATCTTTTGAATAACGGATGAAATTACTTAAAAGCTTCACTAACCAATCTTACTTGTCATAGACAATTTTTTGCCATCTAAAGTACACCATTCACCTACAAAACAACAATCCTCGACATGAAAACTAACCTCTACCGAGTATCTACTACTTGATACACTTCTTCATCCCGCTGACCAGTTTGCCAATGCCTTCGTGTACATCGGCGTAGGTCGCCTTCGTATCCAACCAGGCGGGCGTTGTGAAGACATCGTGGTCCTTGCAGTGCGTTATGCTCTTGACGTCGCGCAGTTCTACCGTCGCGCCCATCTGCTTCACCTTCTCAATCGCGTCCGAGTAAGCCCACTGATCCTTCGGGCCTGTTTATGTAGCGAGCGAGCGAGAAATGATAACGATGATGATATATTTTTAACGATGTAAGACTATAATTGTAATGTATGTGCGAGCGATATGTAATGGCTTTGTACGGGATTAAAAGATGGAAAATCACGAGAACTACAACTGTATTACTTCTACTTTTAAATATGGTAATTTTTTTGTAAATAAAAGATTTATATAAATAAAGTTGACGGTGGTTTCAGATTTATTTAATCCTTTGTATCCTTATCCGCAATCAATCATCATGCATGTGTGCGATGTATTATTATTTTATTGAAGCTTGTGGAAAACATTTATTACTTTACTTTCACGCGAGCCGTTTATTCTTTTTTCTTAAACGATATTGTTTACGGGATTGTTGAGTATAATAAAATCATCACATTGTAACCTTCAGTAACGTAAGGGTTAAATCAATTATGTCTTACAATCTTTTCCCAATGTCACTTTCACTCCATTGAGAACCTTTGCGACTACAGCAGCGGCGACGCACATGGCACCGATGGGCTTCTGAGCGCAATGGAATTCCTTGATCACTCTTTCCAGATCCGGAAGAACGACGCAGTCGCAACCTTTCGCACCGAAATCACTCCTGTCGACAGAATAATATTTCACAATAAGTCACGTCATTTTCTAGTTTATCAAGTGCAATTCAAATTATTTTTCTTTCGTAGACTTTCTCCTGAAAGAATAAGAAAAATTTAATGAACCTGCTGTTTAATTAATCAAGAGAAATCCAAATAATTAAAAATTAAAATTAAATTTTAATTTGAAAAAATACATCTCTTCAAGATTATAAAAGAGTTAATATTACAATTTATAAATGATAATTAAGAGCATTTACTTGTACAGACGTTTTCATTGTTCATTTAAATTTCAACAATAATCGCTCTATTGAGTAATAAATTGAAACGAACAACGAACCACACAAAACTATTGAATCCCTCAATTTAACTTTCCAAGATTTTTTCTTTTTCGACCCATCCAACCCCCCTGTCCCAAATATTCATAACTTACAGCGTCCTCGCAGCGCCCCAACCACCAGGTATTACGAGCCCATCATTATCACACGCGGTGCACTCGCAGAGCGGGCGTATATCCGCGCGGGCAAGTCGCGCTCCCTCTATCAACGCATTCTTCGGCGTCGTGCACTCCTCCGGGTCCTTGGTGAAGTGGTTCACCGGCCCGCAGATATTGATATCCGGCGCGTAGAATTTCGGCACGATGCCCTTCGAGCTGAGGTGAATCGCCACGGAGACGGCTTCCGAGATCTCCGTGCCGTCCAGAACTCCGCAGCCGCACACTACCTGTGTTTAAATACGATTTTTTAAAGAATAAGTAAGAATTTTTATCTGTGTGATTATTTAACAAGTTATCGTACTATTGTTTCAATAGCAATGTTATTTGATTGTGAAAACAGCTGTAGTAAGCGGTAAAATACAATTCCCAATCGCACCCTATATACACACCCACCACCAATATTTATCGATCGTTCCACGATATTAAAATTCTTTTCTCAGCTTATTACTACAAATCCGAATCTTTCCCAATCGGTTACCCAGTCACCTCTTTCCACACGAATACCCGATATCCTTACAAACAGCTTTATTATCTGCAGCGGGGCCCGTTAATTTTCTTTTCACCTCCGCGTACACGATCTTTTATATTCATACCTATACCCACACCTAAAACAAACAAAGAAAACACAAGCCCAGCGGATAACCGGGACGGCGCAATACGCGGTTTTAACGATCCGCGCGCGGGGGGTGAGGTGAAACGAGGCGATAAAATTGCACGAATTTCGCGGGAATAGAAATCAGGCCCGCCGCGCGGTAGTAATAATCGATTGCAATGTAAGCGCGGCGGTGGAGGAGAAAAAAATCGACGCGTACGGAAGGCGCGGGCGATAACAACCGAGCGCACGCCCGCCCGGGCAATAAACGCGGTTTCTAGGATTTCGCAATGGGCGCGGGTATAGATATGCGAGAGCTGCTGCTGTTGTGGAGAGCGAGTGGTGCGGGCTGTCCCTCGAGGTTATATTGGGCGCGAGAAGCGTTGTTGGGATAGAAATGCGTCAGATGCGAAATTATATGGGAGAGAGTTTTAATGTTGATCAGGATGAAAGTGTAAATTAAATATGACTTTATCGTATATTATTAATTGTTGGTGTAAAGTAAAGCAGAAGAAGAAGGAGATATAGAAATGGATGCGTAAGATGAATGTGTTTGGTTAATATAACCAATAAAAAAGGTATGCTATCGACATTATTAATATAAGATATGCGAAAGAAATGGAAAAATTAGAAACAAGATTTGTAATAAAAATGATTTAATTAAAATGAACTAGTTTGATTACATACCACTGCTACTTTACTTGGGCCACATCCTTTCCTTCTCTTGTTGCAAATTTGGCTTGTGTGAAAAAGGTTAGTTGTTGATGTGATACCAATTTTCGAAACATTTTTTAATAAATTCGCAGTTGCTAGTGAAGCCAACATTTTGAATTACAGGCGGATAATTACAATTATAAAATTTACTTTACAGAAGACACTTAAAAATTTTTTAAAATAGTATACGGTACATTGAAAATTTGTGTAAGTCGTAAACGATCTGAAGGTGGCTGAAATGTGAAATATCAGAAACAAATATATCAGCTGTCAGCTTAGAACACTTCAAACTATCTTGTACCTATATTATGCGTTCTATTCCGCTCAGGACTTTTTGAGCGAAAGAAATTGTCCAAAATTTTATTATTTATCCAGTTTTTATGATAAGTCTTTATGATAAAAGAAAATCACAGAAAAAAATATTAGAAAAAGTCATAAATCGATAAGACTTCAGATACAAATGCTTTTCAGTCAATTTCTGATAAAAAAATAATTTTATAAAATTATAATAAGAATATTGATTTTTTAAAGTTTGAATAATTTGATAAAGAATAATAATTACTTTATTTTTTATAGTCTCTGTTATCTTTTTACCAATGAATGTAAAAAAAATTAATTATGTATTTTATGTGAAATACGAAAATCATTGAATTTTTTCCATCGATAATCGATTTACCAAAAATGCATCAGTACACTTACAGAGGGCGTAAGTGACCAACCACAAACTTCTTATACTTGTACCTCTAGCGGTTGTTACACCAATCCGCTTTCATTCAACTACCGATAAAGTAGAAACTTACCCACTCACTTACCATCCACGAACAACTCGGTATACTTACCGTTACCCTCGCTCAACCAACACCTCCACTCCCATGAAAAAGATGTCAGCACCTACAGAAACCTTCACCGCCACCTCCACGCGACACACCTCTCGATCTATCAGCTCGCAAGAAACCCTCTTTCTCGCGCGCGGGGCTTAAATAAACATCGGGGCGTACCGAGAGAGAGAGCGGGTTCGACGTTACTTTATGGCACGCATAAACCTTTATTGTGCTCTAGGAGCAATTTTTGCTCAGACTATGAATACCAAATGCATAATTCGCGCGCGACGGAGAGAGATTTAACGGCGCAAGGAGCTGCGCGCGGATTTATGCATAACGCCGCGGAATAAATTTTCACGCAAGACGAGCGTGAGGCTGGTAAGGGAGCCCCGCGAGTTCGTGTAAATGTTTACGAGGAGAAAATCATTTTAGATAAGTGCAAGGGGAGGAGGGTAATAGTGATTTCTTAGATGGAGCCGGCTGCATGCGACAGTTAAGGGAGCGTTGCTTGAGAATTTTGACGTGATTCGCGTGGTTTAATGCAGGCTTTATGACGTTAAATAAATTAGTTTAGGATGCGATTTAATTTTGATTGTGATGCTTTTGATTTGTTTCGCTTAACCTAATGATGTGTGTAAGTATGATTACCATAATATTATATATAGTTTTCATGAAATAATAGTTTTTTTCACGCATACCTTAGTTGAAATTTGTCAATAAAGAAGTTTCTGAAATCTTTAAATGTATATTGGAGCCAATTATAAACTTAAATATCAAAATTGATGGTTTTTAAATTTATTTTTCAGTTACCAGAACAATTCGTCGGTTGAGAAGTGAAAGGGGACAATTCGGCTGAGACCAGACAGACAATTCGCGGACTTTTTTTATTCATTAGCTTTTTAGTTGAGAACCGCTGTTCCTTATATAAGTAAACAATTGTTCAACTCGCTACAGCGGTTATCAACTAAAAAGTGAGTGAAGAAAAGGAGCCCGCGAATAGCCCGGTTTCTTAGACCTGGACCGAATTGTCTGGTTTCTTAACGCTCGGCCGAGTTGTCTGGTTTCCTAGCGGTCAGAGATGAATTGCCTCCTTTCACCTCTCAGCCGACAAATTGTAACAGTTTTCTGTCAATAATGATTAAAAATATCTTCATAGAAAACATATAGTCAAGTATTTACTAAATATGACCACTACATGGCATTTTTTCAGAATTTACTGTAATATAACAAACTTACCTATGAAATAAACTTTTTGGACTACACCGTATATTGAACTTTCGAATAATAACAATATTCTGCCAAAACAACGACCGTACCAACCATCCATGCCACTCACCCCCATTCGCCTTATCGAATATGGAAATGCACATCTCTCTCTCTCTCTCTCTCTCTCTCTCTCTCTCTCTCTCTCTCTTTCTCTCACCCCTCGGCAATGAGTTATACACGGGCGCGCGAGCGTGTGCCAGCGCTTCACTCTAATTATCAACTCAAGACGAGGGCACCCAGGAGAGCCCTGAACTCGCGTTGTCACTTTCTTCAATCCCTTTCTGCGCTCGCGCGCGCGAGAACTAGGTAGCTGTCGCATAATCTTATGTAAATCTCGCCAGCGGTGCGCCCTTATGCTCGCACGCACGCTCGCTCGCCCGTTCTTCTTCTATTTTGAGGGAAGGAACGCGTCACGCGACAGACCGCCGTCTTAATTTTCGCACGGGACGGAAGGGAGGTAAAAGTGACGGGTTGGAGTGGTAGGGTGGCAGGAAGATGGTGTGTCAAATGTGGAGGGTGCAAAGTGGTGGTTGTGTTTTGACAACAAGTTCGAGGATGTTTGAGGGCGACGATAAGGTGAATTGAAAGGTGAGATTTTTGTCAGTTATGTGGATTTGGGCTCAAGAGTTATATTTATAACTTTTTATGAATAAATTATGAATAAGGTTACTGAAATTATCGTATCTTACATTAATTTTATCAATCTTACGTTTTTGTTTAATATTTTGGTCCATATCCTTCAAGTTACTGAAAATAGAAGATAATTGTCATGATTCTGGAGAAACATGAAAATAAATTCAAATAATTGAAAATTTTATTAAAAATTTCTATTAGTGTATGAATTTAAATCATTTAAAGTGCTGTTTCTGTGATTTTCTTATGCATATTAGTTACTTGAATACGACGATAAATAGATGAATTATGGAGTTAAAAAATGATTTAGAATATAGCGAAAAATAGTTTGCTTTATACTCAAGAAGTGAAGTATGACAAAACGTAAATTGCAATAATTGCATAAATAGATAGTAATCATGATTGATAAAGTAATCAATGTTTTATTATATTTCGTTTTTTCTCTTCATGTCACATATATATTATAACATTGATTCGATTTGAAAATCAGAATCCGTGACGTTATAGCGCCACAAGAGCCGAATAAAACCATTATTTTCAAATAGGGCTGCACGAGAGCAAGACAATATAATATTTCTGTAATTATTCTCTCGCTCTTGAAAATTTCTCTCTTGTATTAGTTTTGTCAGGCAATATGAAAAGTATTATTGTCTTCTCTTGAAATTCATGATCATATTGAGATATGTAGATGTGTGACAATAAACGAGTTGGTTATTTAAAGAAGTCTTAAACCCAAATAGCAGTGGAAGGCGAGGTTCACGTAGATGGAGAAGGCACGCTGAAGAGAAATAGTAAGAGAGTGGATTATTAAAAAAGTCTGCGTAACTGCACAAATGCTTCTTTTTGCGTGAAACTTGCGATCTCCGGCTATTTGGGTTTAGGAATTTTTTAAATAATGGACTCGCTTATCATCGCACGTCTATATAACTCCTTTTTCTGGCGTGGACCTCGCGTCCCCCGGCTATTTCGGTTATGAGTTTTGTAAATAATTGATTTTTTCACTGTCGGACATTTCCGTAGCTTCCTTTTTTGCGAGGACCTCGTGCCCCCTGGGTATTTGGGTTTCAGACCTTTTTTAGTGATTCACTGTTAAAAATGTCCTTAAATTTAAGAAACTTTTAAGTTACTGAATTTTGAGAATAATGTAACTGAACGTAATTTAATATACAAAAACATTAGGTTTAATATAAAAACAATAAAATTTCGGTACAAGTATAAGTAAATGCCAAATTTGAAATTTGATTTTTCCCGTCATATATGGGCCACCGGCTAGAGCCTAAATCACGCGCTACCGCTAGGCGGCGCACCTCCGTCCGTGTAGCCTCACGTACCTAAGTAAGTTGGCTCGAGGGGATATAGGAGCGCGGCACACATTTCGTGAGTAGATGGTCATCAGCAAATACCGAAGTTTATTGAGTTAACAAGGCGTCTTTGTGTGCTAGTTAAATAATTGTTTTTATTTAATTAGTTATTATGATTATTTCGATAAATTATTACGTTTTGAAAATGTTAAATTATTATCAAGACAATACAAGATTCTTGACATTCTTGTCAGCACGATCTTGATATTGTATCGAAAACTGTATAGAAATATTGTATCGATTATTGTCTTGAATATTGAGGCAAGACAATACATT
>UXGD01000494.1:0-57162 GCA_900474315.1 Torymus auratus | reverse complement strand
AACTTGACTTAAATGTTTAAACATGATACTAACTATACAACACCTGTATATGAAATATTTATGCTATATTTCATTTTTGTGCGTTAATAATAATATATTATTTACGTTGCTGTTGTATATTTGATCAGCGCGCGCAGCATCTGTCGCCGTCGCAGTAGCGCCAGAGCGACATGTCGTACCATGAAATCGTACCCTAATAATCCTATACCTATTTCTTATAATTCTTTATACATACATTCCCTATAAATGATTTTATTTATTTATTTATTTGTTTTGCTCCAAGATGTGCACCAGACTATATCCTCATTACTTGTTGACTATATGTTATGATTCTCATTAGCTGAATGATGATTGCTGTATTGCTTGATTAATGATTACCTAAGAACTTCGAAAATTTATAAAGTTGCCGTATAAGATTTATAGATAGCGCTTTTTCTTCATACATTATATATTAGTTATTGCTTATATATACAGTAATTTATATTCTTCAAATTTGTTATATATATTATAAAATAAATCTTTAGATATACTTAAATAAGTAAATTATTTATCTATAAAAAAATATGTATCTATAACAAATTGGTCTTTAAATTCAATCTTATATTTTAAATAATAAAATTTAAAACGCTTGTGTAAACAGCGTCTACTTGTAAATTAAATGTTTAAATTGCTGTATTTTAAAATTTAACTTATATATATATATATAATATAATCTGTATTCGTTTAAATTTGTTGGTTGCTTTAGGTTACGGAACTCAAGTAAGTATGTATGTACATACATACATAACTACAAGCCGTGAAAATTTTCTAGTTTGATCAATGAATCCCATATATAGCTGACGTACAAATTAGGTAGCACTTTTTATTTTTTAAATAACGGAAATAACGGCAACCCGCGATGGCTAAATTAAATACATCGTTAGTTGAAAAAAAATGTTTACAACAGCAATCACATAAATCTTTAATAAAAGAAATAAATAAGGATCATTTGAAGAAAATTACACATCTTTTTATGGACGATCAAGGCATTAACGAAATAGTAAAAAAATGAATTTTAATTAAGAATATTCTTTAATGTTTTACTAACAAATGGTTTATTAATTTTAGGAAGATTTTAGCGTATGTAAAAGCTTAAAAGTAATTTATCTTCAAAGAAATTGCATTGAAAAAATAAAAAATCTTGATTTCGCTACCAACGTAACACATCTTTACCTGCAACATAATGAAATAACGAAAATTGCAAATCTGGGTAACATGGTGAAACTGAAAAAGTTATTTTTAGGATATAATCGTATTTCGGTAATAGAGGGCTTGGAAAACTTAATCAATTTGTCAGAACTACATGTTGAAAAGCAAAAATTGGCTTTAGGGGAAAGATTATGTTTTGAACCAAGAACTACATCTACACTAGCCGTGAGTTTTATTAAATACATTTAAAATCATATATTATTAATCTAGTGCATTAAAAAAATCTTTTTTTTAAGGGTTGTTTGACATACCTTAATATATCAAATAACAAACTTACATCTTTGAATGACCTTAGAAACTTTGATAACTTAGTAACTCTTGAAGCCAAAGATAACTTAATTAAAAACATTAAAGATTTAACTGAAACTATCAGCAGTTTACGTCGATTAGAAAACCTGTTTATACATGGTAATCCAGTTACGAAAATTTGTCGGTATCGAGAAAACTTAATAGCCAATAGTTATTCTTTAAGTAAGTTTAAATGAAATGAATGTTATCAAGCTTTGAACATTATTTATTTAATTAATAATTATATAAATCGCTTACCTACAGCAATTTTGGATGAAAAACATATCACAGAAAATTCACGAGAATTTTTGAGAAGGTTCAAACTTGAAAAACTCCAACAATCACGAAAAAAATTAGATATCTCTTTAAGTGAAGATATAACAAGTATGTATAATTTTATTACCTTCAAGCAAACTGCTAAATTTAAATAATATTTAAATTTTTAGGTTCTTTAAATTTGCCGCCCGCTTTTAGAAGATCAGTTTCAAGGGCGATGTTTCAAAATATTAATCCAGTATTTTCATTCCCTGGAATTTCAACAGGAGTTACACCATCACAAATTTTTCCTTCGTGGAAATCAAGTAAAGTTTTTATAACATGTAACAATTATTAGAATTATAATAATTGTATTTATTTAGTTACTAAAGCAATATAAATATTTTAGCATTATCTACCAAAGAAATGAAAAATAACCACGTATTACCTAGGCCATTTTGGAGAAATCAGAGAAATGATCAAAATATAATTAAAAATAAAATAAAAGAAAAAACTGCGAATTTTTCAACATTTTACAAATAAAAAAATATTAAAAGTAAATAAAAAATAGGCTATTTGTAATCTGATTTATTAGTTTTATAGACTCGTTGTAGAAAAAATTAATCACAATGTTACAATGAAGAAGAAAGGCATATATGGGAGACTGGATTTTTCAATTTTCATACAAAATGTAAATATTAGTCTCGCAATGAAAGGTCTCTTACTTATAGTTACTTATTACGATACATAATAAATTGTTATTAAAATAAAAACATTAAATTAATAAGGGACGAAACAAAATCTGTACGAAAGTAAAAACTTACAAACGACGTTTTTACAGCATTTAGTGATAACGACATCGTTACCTCCACGGTATATATATATATAATAAAACTCTTGTCCAATCGTTTGTTACTACAGAAAATAAAATACTTTGTAGCAGTTTTAACTGTAGCAGCGCTTAAACTATTTCAATGAAGCGAAGTAAATCTCTATAATGCAAACTAATAAATACAACTCAATAATACAATGCTTTATGATACAACATCGCTATAAAGGCGGAATGGTGCATTAAAAAAAAAAATTATGAATGAAAATCAAGAAACAATATCGTTTTTCGGTAAATATCGTTACCGTGGGCAAGGCTAAAAGGCCACTTTGGAAATGCTGAAAATAACGATTAGATCGAGTAACTTTTATTCAAAATTGTATTTCATAAAGACAAACTATTAATTAATCAAACTTTTTTAGAAATGTCAAAGGTGGAACTGATCTCCGTATATAATTTATGAGTGAACTTGTCATAAAAGTGTAAATGAATCAGATTTATTTGCAGCATAATATTATAATTAAAAAGGTATTTTTACTTCTTTTATATAATTATATCTTACAATAAAATTATTTTAAAACAATTAAAAAGTTAATTTCATCGAAATTGCCGCTGCTTTAAATGGATGGATTATATTTAAACATAAAGTAAAATATGTTTAAAACAACAAGAATCTTTAAAAATATGTAGATCTAGAGCTACACACTCTATAGCTAAATTTAGACATATACGCTGACCAAAGCATCAATGCTATTGGTATGTAATTGTATTTATAATTTATTAATCTATTATAATTAATAATTATAACTAATATTTTGCACAGAACAGTAAAATTTACACCACTTTTTAAACAACTTGATTCTTTTTTTTATATTGTTTTTTTTTCATTGCATAACTTTTTCATATTGTTATTAAAAGTGATGACGATTCAAGTGTTCCCGTAGCCTAAGTATATTTTATATATGTATACTATGTATAATATATTAATATTTTATATCCAGACACCTCTGACTCTTTAGCATTTATACCAGTATATATAATATCTGTTTAAAGTGTCAAAATATCTACCGTATCAGAATAATCGTACTATACAGGCAATTTCGTAACAAAGCTACAATTGTTACGTTCGATCATCACATCAGATTCCGCACGTCCAATAAAAACGCGCATTAGTGAAAAAATTCCACTTTACATAGACATAATACATGAAGCGACTTCAAAAATGCTGAAAGAAAATGCTAAAGCTCGGAAGAGTTAATGCACGAAGAACGAATTTACAAAGTAAAATATGGGTTTCGATTGAATCGTGATCATGACATTTTTCGTTATTTCATTCGTTTAAAATTAATTCTCTTAGTTATTTATATTTATGCTGCGCAAGCAATTCCATTGCTTATGCCCGCAGAAGTCTTTTTTTTTGTTTATTATTCCAGTATAGAAGGTAGGGCACCCTGTTTTCACATTTTTCAAGCCAATACATCACACGTGACATTTTTTATATGTAGTACGTAAATCCTGTAATATATATATGCTGTTTACACGTTTACCATACACGCATATTCCATACTTCGCGTATATAAACTCTATCGCTAGTAAGCGAATGCGCACACATTCTTGATTCTCAATCAAGACTTAAGCTAAAACAGTATCACCGTAGTTTTTTTTTAAGTTTAAAGATATCCATTGCAAATATCGTTAAGGTGAATTATTGGATTATTTTTGACATTTCAAATGCTGACGTGAACACATATCGCGCTTGATGAAAATTACAATTATCTTTTTTTTCTATCAGTACTTGTTAAGTCTCATGATATTAGACACTTGTTTTACTTTACAGGCAGGGCACCCCGTCGCATCTTACTTAGCATCGATTTACAAAATTACTGCGCTGTCTGTTGCTGGATTTCGATTTTCTCGACTGTCATGTCTGGATTCATTTTGGTAGCTTGCGTGATAGCTTCTGCCAAAGCTTGGTCATGATCAATTGGATCACCGTCAGATTGTATCGTTATCTTCTGTTCCACACGTGTCTCGACAACTCCATCTCGTTCGGTTTTATACTGTAAAATAAGAAGAAAAAAAATTAATAAACGCAAATAAAAAGTTTAAACTACGTCCTTAGAAAACAATGCAATTTTGCAATGTTGTACTTTTGTATTTTCACAATGATAATTTCTTAAATTGAACGTGTGGCAGAAAAATAAAAGAAAGAATCAAAATGACGTTTTTCACAAACTTACTGTGATTGTTTCGACGGTGCGTGTTTTACTGGAAATCGTCTGCGAGCTAACGATTTCTCCGGTTGCGCTGTAGTTTCCGTCTTCGCTTTCGACAGCCACCTTCCTCGACTCCGTCGCTACCAGCGGTACCGTCGTCGTCGTGGTCACATTATTGTCGGGCTCGTATGCGTATACGTGGCTTTCAGTCGCGACTATACCAGCCGGATCTCCCTATAAAATTGAAAAAAGATATTTAATCAAATGACATTTATTTATCTGATGTTACAGGGTTTCAGATAGCACATAGGTAGAAGTTCACACAGAAAAGTACAGAGGTCTTTTACTAGAAAATTTCAGTGAATAAAATTATTTTTATGGACATATAATTATAAATATATGTCAATATTAATATGCGTTTAATCATATGTATTCCGTTAAGCTTTTATTTTAAAAATTTTACATTAACGTAAATCAGCTACTCCATTAAAAAGAATATCGATTTAAAATAAAATTTCAATGATGTTAGTTGTATCCACATTCGATTGCATACTGTAGATATAATTATTTTAAAAAGTTTAAAGAATTTTATTAGTTTTATATACGTGGAATCCACGCATCATAAACAAAAATGTTTTCGACGAGCATACATATATAAGTACAATTATTCGTAAGTAATAATAATTTTAAATTGCACATAATAAACCATACATGTAATATAATTGTTGATCATTTTTCTGGGATGTAAATAGAACGGTAAGTATATACCACACAGAATTACCGATGCGTTATGAGCAATCACTTGCGGCAATCATTCGTCGCTTACCTGAGTGCAATGTTCACTTTCCAGCTCTTGGTTAGCTGATAGTAATCATGCAACTCAATTAAAAATAGTTATACATCTTTTTACAAAAAACACAAATCCATTCTTTTGATATTTTATATATACAACAAACATACAGATACTGTACCAGATTTGTTTAAAGTTGATGTCCTGTTTTCCAAGTGTATTGGTGTAGTGATGTGTTATTATTTTGCACTTATTAAAAGCAGTGTATAGTGATATATGAGGTATGTATAAATGTGAAAACATAAAGTAAGTATAAAAGTTATACAAGACGATTATTTTTGATTTCCATGAATATTATTATGAAGTTGATTGTGCATAAATAGTACATTATGCAACAAGGGCGCAAAGTAGGTGATTTTCACCCAAGTCGAGTTTATCGCCCAAGCAAAGGAAGTGCTTTAATTAAAAAAAAATTAATAGGTTTCGTTGATTTATACCCTATTCTGATAATTTTAACGTTTAATACCCACATCTATCCTTTAGAGACAAGGGTGACTAACCTTGCGCTCGTGTTGCGTATACTATTTTTTGGACCTAGGACGCAAAAACGGACTGTTAATGCATGTTAAACAGACATGTCGAATATTGCGCATCGCGATTCAAAAAAGAATTTTCAAGTATTTACAAATGTATTTGATGATTATCGCATTTACTCATTTTAATTAACGTCTGAAACGATGTACTTTGATATTTTACGACTGTACTTATTTATCTTTTGCAAATACAAAATTCTGAATGATTTATTTGTGTTATGATTCAACTATGATGATTTACATAACTCCTATCTTTAATTTAAATACCTTAAAACTGCTACTTATATAGTAGATATTGGTAAAACTAATACCACCTGATTAGTTCCTTACGACGTAATTACCTGGTAATACTGATTGCAGAAACCTTGTTGATAGTCGTCAAGATCGATGGGTGTGCCGGAATCGCAGCTGCTTGAACTGGATGTACTGTGACGTCGTGTAAACAGCTACATCATGCAATGCGTTAGCCAAGCCGTCGAAATTAATAATGTTCGTGTGTTAAAAAAAAATGGTGAAAATAAAATATAATTATGAAATTTAGCCATGAATGCGGCCGTTAACTGCAGCACGTAAATTTTTAATATACGAATCAACTAATAATTTACAAGAACTATATTTTGTTAATTACTTTCGTCAACATTAATTGATCCAAGCAATGAGCTTTTCAAATTTTATGATAAAAATTAATAATTATTAAATGCATTAGTGTTTTAAAGTGTAATTTGTGTGGCTTCATATTTATAAGTGATAAGTGTGTGTTTTAGTGTGTTATTTCGAAAAGACTCCAATAAAGTTTTTTACTATAATAATCAAAAGATACTATTTCACTATACAGACAACTGTTTATAAATTTTTATAAATATAATACTAACATCTACTGGAGTGTCTTCGATCATTAATATTAAATGTGTTAAACAGTAATTAAATACACGAGCGACATAACATCAATAAAATATATATAATGATAAAAACTCACGGTATTTATAGATCAACGAATGTATAATATAACAACAACTAGATATAAGAAAATATAAATATAACTTTCAATGCACACTTCAATTACTCAGTCAATGTTGGAAAAAAACGAGCAAACGCAACAATGCATGCCTTCGAAGTATATATATATATATAATATATACGTGTATGTACCTATACGATCAACAGCATTCTATCAAACTCACGGTAAACGGCGGGAATATGAAAATTACCTGTTCTCCGGAGAGCACGTGACTCGTAGTCCTGACTTCCTGCGTCACGGTGCGCTGTTCCTGCCTTGTGGCACTGGTCGCGGTCGTGTGCGCTACCGTCTTTTCTTCGACCTAGTGTACAAAGTAAATGGTAACAAGCTACTACTTCTAAGATCCCTGATTAGAAAATAAGAGTCCGGAATAAATGATGATGGGTTTCTAATTCGTTTTAAAATTTTTATTTGGAAACCGAGTATTTCGCATAGGAATGCTTCTTTTATTAACTATTTTTTATCTATATTTTAGATTAAAGTTTGCAATTTAGAATTTTTGCAGAAAATTCATTTTCAATTATTAAAAATTAGAAATTTAACGAAATTAAAGCTACCTAGTTTTTTTTATTATACATGTATACAATACCATTACTATTAATATGAAACTATGAACAATCCAAATCACAAATGAATGAAGGTAACCTTTCTAACCAGGGCACTAATTATTACAAATAAAATGTCAGTTAAATTACTTTTAAATACTTTTGATATTCTAATAACTAAGAAGTGATTTAACGAACCTGACTGGTCTTCTGGTTCTTTTCAAGATCCTCGTGCATCGTAGCTGTGCGAGTTGTCACCGCTGTTGCTGAGATATACGGAGCCGTGTCATCGCTAGGTGCCTCGGCCTAAATACAACTACTATGTGACTAATGCAACATTTTAAATAATGCTTAAAACTAATGATGGTGGTGATTTTACTTTGATATTGTTTAAATTAAGCTTAAGATAAGATATTGGCAAAATGGAATTACAAAATTTGCTCAACAGTTTTGTAAGAAAATAGTGGAAAATATTTCTCGTGGATAAAAAAATTAAAAATAAATACATTTAAGCGTGAAAATATTTTTTATATATTTTAAGAAATTATTTTAATTAAAACTAGATAAAACTCATATGTGTACATCACTACGAAAATGAGACAGCTGATAATGGTAATATTTTAAAATTGGAATAAAAGAATATATTTCTACCTGGATGTACACAAATGGTTTGCTATTATTTAATGAATATGAAGATAAATGATTCTTTACTGATATCAAGACTTACTATTTCAATTAGATGGATTGAAATGTATGCATTCATTGTACATAATATACTACAGAATCAAAGGTAGACATAAATTTGACTAATTTGGCTAACATGATAACAAGCAGGAACAGAATTAAACTTAAAACTGGACAAACAGATACAATACCATGCAACAAGATTTTTACATGTCCAATGATTTATAGATTCTGAACAAAAAAGGGAACAATCAGTAAACAAATAATGAAAAACTTTTCCACGAAATATGAAACAGGTTCATAGTAAAATAACAATGACACAACAATCTATTTTCTTTTTAGCATTCTCAAGCAGCAGAAAAAAAAATAAAAACATAAGTTTACACTAAATTCTCATATAATAGCAATATGTTTTAAAATTATAAAATTTGAAATCTTAAGTACTACCTATTAACTCTTGGGGACAATCGTCTTGATAACGATAAACTTTCTTTTCTATTTGTTAAAATGCGCACTGAGAATTTTTTTCAAAAATGTTCACCTTATCAGTGTGCGTGGAAACGGTAACTTCACCGGTACCACCTGGTGTGAGGTCCTCGACGCGTTCCTCGACATTCCGCGTCACGCCCTCCTGATCCTTCACCATCGACTGCTTCGTCGTCGATTTGACTATTGTGGGCGTGCTGACCGGCACTACTGGCTTCTTCTGTTTAGGCACGTTCATCTTCGTCGCAGCGCCCTTCAGGTCCCTGATGCTTACTTCTTCCTTTTCTAGCGGCTGTCCGCTCGTCGCGTAAACGACTCCCTCCTTGATGAACGAACCGCTCTCATCGAACAGCTCTTGATTCTTAGGCTTACCGCTCTTATCGTAGATCTTTCCATCCTTCACGTAGCTGCCGTCCTCGGAGAAGACACCGCTA
The DNA here is from genome assembly GCA_900474315.1 of Torymus auratus. NCBI lineage: Eukaryota > Metazoa > Arthropoda > Insecta > Hymenoptera > Torymidae > Torymus > Torymus auratus. The sequence continues at coordinate 47,776 of UXGD01000494.1, read as the reverse complement.
GCTACTGGTGTTCCGTCCTTGTTGCAGATCAGACCCCTCTTTATGAGCGTTATCGTGATAGTCGTGTAGTATTTGTCTAAGGGTTTGCCCTGAGGCGAGGTCACGATGCCGTTCTTGATGACATTCCCCTCGGTATCGAATGTGGCGGTCTTCAAAGGTTTTCCAGCTTCATCAACTACGACGCCCTGAACAACCTTAAGACCTTCGGGTCCAAAAGCTTCTTGAGTCAGAGGCTGTCCGTTAGCTTCATATACTTTTCCATCCTTGACATAGCATGTCTCGGGAGCCAGTTGTCCTTGAGTCAATGGTCTTTTATTTGGGCCTAGCACTAGTCCATTCTTAACAATGTTACCATCAGAATTAACTTGAGCTTGTGTTAAAGGTTTGCCCTCCCTGTCGTAAATTTTACCATTCTTGATGGTCGCCCCATCTTCATTAAACATTGCCTGTTTCAAAGGCTTGCCATCTTTGTCTGTCACCAAACCATAGCGATAGTATGTGATCGTAACGATGGAAAGTTTCTTGTTGAGAGGTTTCCTGTCCGATCCATAAATTGAACCATCTTGAATGTAGCTACCTTCATCGCCGAAGGTTCCTCGTTTCAATGGCTTCATATCCTTACCGTAAATAAAACCATTTTGAATATAGCCCTCTTCGGTTCCGAACGAACTGTGGTTTAGAGGCTGTCCATCCTTGCCAAATAGCCGACCCTCCTCTACGTAGTGTCCGGTCGGCAGAGTCGTACCGGCGTTCAAAAGCTGTCCACCCCATCCGTAGACCAAACCGTCCCTAATGTACGTCTCGTCAGTTCGGAAAGCGCCTTGTTTCAATGGTCGCTCATTCACATCATATACGACACCGTCTCTGATGTAACATCCATCGGGCAACAGAGACGCTTGGTTTTTGGGTTTTCCTTGAGAATCCACAATTTTACCATCTTTAACTGCTAAACCATCGGGTCCATTGTCATCTTGTGTCAAAGGCTTACCGTCCCTACCCATGATCAATCCGTTCTTGATTTGGTTACCATCAGGTCCAAAGTTACCCTCGGCTACAAGTTTGCCTTCTTTGTCGTGGATAAGTCCTCCAGCTACGTAGGCTCCATCAGAACAGAAAACATCACTGTTCAAAGGTATACCCGAGTTATCAAAGATCACTCCATTTGCGATGTAGCTATCTGCCGGCAAAGTTGAGCTGAGATTAAGTGGTTTACCGTCCTGGCCAATAATAAGACCGTCTTTAACGTAGCTACCATCTGGCCTAAAGAAGGAAAACTTGATGGGTTTGCCTTCCTTTGTTACTACCTTGCCATCTTTAATAGCCAGACCTTCTGGTACCAAAGAATCTTGATTCAAGAGTTTGCCGGATTTAGCATGAGCGAGGCCCTTCTTCGCGTATGTACCATTGGAGGCCATTGACTCTTGCTTCACTGGCTTACCGTCTTTGCCTATTACGTTTCCATCCTTAATTGTCACTCCTTCAGGGCCTAAGATACCTTGCTTCAAGGGTGTACCGTTGGAATTCAGAATGACACCGTCCCTAATAGCTGTATTATCTGGTTTGAATAAGCTCTGATTTAATGGTTTTCCATTTTTATCGCATATTACACCATTTTTAATATATGATCCATCCACGATCAATGGGATTTGGTTAAGAGGTCTACCATCCTTACCGTGAATGATGCCATCCTTTACAAAACTACCGTCCGGCTTGTAGAAAGCATGTTTGATGGATTTACCATCCTTACCAACAATTTTACCATGCGAAAGATGTGCACCATTTGGCAAGAGAGAACCTTGGTTCAAGAATTTGCCATCTTTACCGTAAACAATGCCATCTTTTATTGATGAACCGTCTGAACTGAAAGTCACATGTTTTACTGGTTTACCATCCTTAGCGTAAACTTTACCCTCAGTGACATAATGACCTTCGTGGCCGAGATCACCACTAGCAAGAGGTTTACCGTCTCTACCGTAAATTAGCCCATCGTGGATATATGTTGCATCAGGCAACAAAGCAATTTGATCTAAAGGTTTGCCGTCATTTCTGCAGACAATACCACCTACAATGTAGTTTCCATCGGCTCCGTAAGAACCTTGAGTCAAAGGTCTGCCATCCTGGGTGAACACTAATCCTTCTTTTACGAACGTGCCATCAACGCCTAATTTATTGTACTGTAGCGGTTTGCCATTCCTAGACACGATTTTGCCATCCTTGACAAGTGTGTGGTCCGGTCCAAGTCCACGTCCACTCAAGACGCGATTGTCCGAACCATACAGAATACCATTTTTAATGGAATTACCATCAGTTCCAAGGACTTCTTGGTACAGATTCTTATTGTCTTTACCGGTGACAATACCGTTGACAATGTGAGTGCCGTGCGGGCCAAAGTCTGCTTTTTTGATGGGTTTCCCATCCTTGGAGCAAATTTTGCCGTCAATGATACGAGAACCATCGGGGCCCAAAGTGCTCTGATCCAGAGGTCTACCCTCTTTTGTGAAGATAACTCCACCAATTATTCTCGAACCATCGGGTAATGGCAATATGTGATATTCTGAATCAGCTTCTTTGGTACCAGGAATAATGACGCCTGGTACGACTTGAGCACCCTCGTTCTTGGCCTCACCCTTGATCAGGGCCTCTGACAAGGTCTTTGGATCCTTAGCTACTTTGCCAGGAGTTGTTGTGGGTGGTGCTGGCGGTTGTACTACAGGCTTTGTTATTACCGGAACAGTGGTGGGTTGGACAGGTGCTGGTTGAGCAGCTGTAGCTACTTCGGCGGCACCCTTCTGTTGTTCTTTTAGTCCAGCGGATTCAACGTAGTTCAATCCCGGAGTTTTGATACCGACAGGAGATAGGACTGATTGAGGAGGCGGAACTTGCTTTTCGTCCGCCTCTTTCTTTCGTTTCTCCGCTTGCTCCTCCAGTTTTTTATTTTCACCGGGAGCGTAATTGAAGGCCAGACCTGTAGCCTTTCTGCTGCCAAACGTAGGTGACTGTTGATCCTGCAACCCAGATGACACCGGCTTATTATCTTCATAGGAAAAACCATGAGGTGTGAAACGCTTTTTCGTCGGCGAAGTCTCGTGCTCCTCGTACTCATAAGGCTTGGTGAATGCTAACTTTTCAGGGATCGTCGCCTTTTTCTCGGCATCGGATTTCTCATCGGGGGTCTTGATCTTCTCCGAGGTTGACAGGTCGGACTCGAGGTCACTTTTGTCCTTGGAGTCATCCAACTCCTTGTTTTTCTTTTGCTTCTTCTGCTTCTCGTCCTTGTCTCGCTTACCAAACAGCCCGAAGCCACTGACTGGACTCTTTTGTGTGTGACGAAAAGAATGATGGAAAAAAAGAAAAAAATTCGTTTTGTCAAAAATAAGGGTGTGATGAATGATGAGGTAAGTGATTTCAATAGTGCATTTTACGTAGGCAGGGTTAGTGGGAAAATCTGAAGTAGAAAGAAGTGATATATCACTACGGTTCAAAATGTGTTAGTGGCATCTCTCCCGCTCCAACCGAAGCGAGATAAATGTGGCTCTACTTTGCCGATGACGTGAGGTGATTTTCACTATCGCGTTTCAACGGACTTACCTTAACTTTCTCCTTCTTTTCCTTCTCGGCTTTTTCGGGCTTGTCTGGGGTCTTTTCGCCCTTCTTATCTTTCTTTTTAGTGTCCTTTTTCGCGGGCGACTTTTCATCAATGCGTTCGAGCTGTACGCTCTCATTTAATGCATCAGATTTGTTGAGATCATTATGGTTTTCCTTTTCGTTTTCATTTTTAATATCCTTCTTCTTCTTGGATAGACCACCGGGCGGTAGGACAGCGATTCCTCCGACCGGTTTCTATAATGTAAAGTAATTCACAATCACACGTCGCTTCATGCAATAAGCTTAAGCGGCTACTTCTCTTTCTTATAATCTACGGGTCGTTATATCTGCCTATACTGATATACATAGAGAATACAAAATTATTATAATATCTATCTAAACAACGCGTTTGCCGTGCTTTCATGCATCACAGATGATAATCCATCTATACTCTATTGCCATTTGGTATACGATATCACAAGAACGTTAATGTAATATTGCAATAGATGATGATTCATTCATCACGCCTTCAGTTTGTTGTAACAAAACTCTTTATACATTAGACTTCCAAAAATAAAAAATAAGCTTAATTTATATAAAGTTACAGCATATTATAAGTGTATTATTACTAAAACGTTTAGTTTAAAGATATTTTAGAATTTATTTAAATATTATATATAGCATTGACACTACATTAATTTTACTGGACGTTACACAAGGACAAAGAATACAAACATGTGACACTATAATCACAGTCTATGGAACAATAATAACAGTGACTCGTATACACAAATGTACTAAATTTAAAAGCGATGCTTACATTATCAGAAAGTTAATTAATAAGAATATAGTTGCATCAAACTTTTAAATTTATAAAGAGCAAACAGCAAAGAGAAAGAACATTGCGGCATGCTTTGGAAGAAATGATAGAAACACCAAATGGTTCGCTTAGATTCAATAACTAGAGGCTTATATAGGTATTACGAAATGACGGAATGGTGCATGATGGGAATGATTCAGTGGTGTTTAGTAGTCTTCTGTAGTACCTTTCCGCCGGCGTCATATTCTCCTTCCAGGCTACTCGCACTGCTGGCTGACGTCGTTCCGGCGCTTGTTTTTCGCGCGAGCTATTAGGTGTTAGTTATGTGTCAGTTAGTTATAAATGACTAAAGCCCTACAGATCGCACAGGCAAAATTAATTTAAGTACCGTACTGTAATCCATTAACTTGATGAGGAAATACAAATAATTACTTGGAAATAAGACTTACAGCACGGCACTGTAAAATTGAAAAGCTTGCAATGTGTTCAAATTCAATTATCAACAGTGCAAAAGTGAAGAGTAATAAATTTAGTAAAAAGTTAGAAGATTAAAAGAATTTTTCTTTCGATTAATTTACAATGATTTTCGGCACCTGCGACAAAAATCCATAGAGCTTGTTTTCGAATGATTAATGAATCGAAACGAGTGATTTGTAAATGTAAAAATGACAGAACTGATAATTTCGAAAGTGAGCCAATTGGTGTTTGGACATTTACTAATGTTCGCATAACCGCTCAATACGGGACCATAGATACGATGCTCTCTAATCTCTACCAAAAAATGAATCTTTCCGTTTTTTGCCTTGCCTACAACTAGTGGTAACGTGGTCAACAATACCTTCTCCTTTTGCTTTTTAATGGGACTGGGTCGTTGGTCGATGTGCTCCATGGCAGGCAACGTTTCCGGTTCGTAACTCATGGTGTGCCGCTTGCTAGGCTCTGAACTGTAAGGTTCAAGGTTCTTCGATGCACCTAAGGCTGAAAGCACAGGTTGTGACGAGCCTATTTCAATGTTAATGTGACAGTCTGCCTTTGTCGCACTTATATCTTAAAAAGGCACTTTGCGGTGGAGGTCTTACAACTACGAACTAAATACAGGATTGTGTATTTTACTTACTGTCCATGCTTCGCGACGTCATTCTTCGTCCACTGAGGAATCTTTCGAACTTCGGAGGTTGTCTCTCGATCGGAGTCTTCTTCGTTTCGTAATGCGTTCGTCCTGAGTATCGGAAATTCGATCCCAGGTGAGGCAAGATACCAACTTTCTTTACAGGCTCAGGACTCATGAGTCTAAAAATTAATACACAAGAGAATAAATACATTGCTATTTAAAGTATGCATCCGAGAAATCAATAATATCTGGCTTTGGATTCAATCCAACATCATCGGGCACTGACCTGAAGAAAGTGTGATGCTCAACGCACGTCTTCCAAAGTTTCTTGGCTGCCCTGTGATTCGCCAATTTGAATCCGATGGTCGATTCGAATTGCTCGAATTCGCCCGGGCGAATTTTGATATAGAAGTTGTGCCTTTTGTAGGAGATCTTTAGAATTTTCGGCCAGGCGAACCTGTTGATTCTAAGCCTGTCCCTGTAAACCGATAAGCCCGTCGAGCATACGCCCAGCATGATATCTACACCTTCGGAGTCTTTAGCCGGATGAAGGTCGACGCCGTACATTGCTAGTTTCTTGGCATTCTCGAGGTAATGCAGTTCAGCTTCTGCAGGTGTCTGACCTCTGCGAAAACAAAGTTAGTAGAGCAAATTACTCAAGTATTCAAATGCATCAGAGATGAGCTTTAAAGAAGTTAAATACTGCAGTAAACAATCGTTATTTTTTTAATGCTAGCTTAAAGAAGCTTTTTAAATATTTTAAACGACAATTAAATGACTTTATATTCGTTAAATAATAATCGCAAAAAAGAAACTCACTTGTGCGTTTTGTGAAGGTCCATCACCTTCACAACCAATTCCGGGGTCTGATTGGGTGCGAATTTGAAGTCTTTCAAGTACGTATTGCCATGTTCTTCTGCGTCGTAATCGCCGACTTCCGACTGCACTAAGTAAGAGCCGAGAAGAGCATGCGTGACGAAGGAGCAGGGCAAGCGCCCTGATACTATATCATTCCTAATTTGCAGGCACAACTGATAGCGCGTTATATCCTCCTGTAATTGCGCCGGGTCCGGGGGGTAGAACTTTACTTCGAAATGAAATTTCCAAGGCTCGCCTGTAAAACGATTTGATGTGAGTATATATGCATACGTGCGTTTAATTAAAAGGTTAATTATTAAATAATGTTGTTTATTAAAAAAAAGTGTAACAGTTATTTTAAGGTTTATATTATGCAATGAATTATTTATAGTTCACATAAAGAGTCATGCTAACGTTATGCATGAATGAATATGCAAATTTCAAGAACGATTTGTTCTACTTAAGTCTAAGATATACAATTGATGTGAATGACTTTGAAAAGTATATTAATACATACTTTTTAGGAACTTTGAGATTCTTCTCTCCAAATCCAGCCAATTCCTGTGGTCGTATTTGTCTTCGTAAATCAGTCCAAAATAGTCTTTCTCAATAAGATTTATGCTTTGACATACTCTCTCCAAAAGTTCGTGACCTTTTGCCTTTCTCTGAAAAGGAAACCAATATTTATGTTTTGTACTTTTAAACATCATTTTTTTACAGAAGGATTACGACGGACTTTGAACTTTCAAAGAATTGAATTGAATGGGTGCGTAAAAAAAATGACTACGCAAGAGTGTCAAAGAAAATTGACGCGACTCACAAAGAAATTCGTGGGAAATCGTAATAATCACTGTCGCAATTTTATGACCATTCTCATCGCATTATTCAAGATGTCAAGATTACAGCAACTTTTTTTAAAATTATTTTCTACGAAAGTGTCTTGTACAGACAAATTATATACGTTACACAATTAAACATTCTATTTACAGCGATATTTTAAATAACAACTACAACAAACCGTTCTACGCTACGTACACATTTGTAGGAGCCGCGCTAAAGAAAATTAACAATTGAAATTGAACATTATGAATTGCTCGGGCAAATAGGCTTTTACAGTCCGTAAGCTGTTAAACCCCTCGACTAATATATACACGAAGGCATTACGAGCCAGGTTTACAGTGGCGTTATAACATTTTTATCGCGATCTTTTTAATTTTCCCGCAGCCTACAGGCTCGCGGGGTCATTAGAATATATATTGGTTCTTCGGCAGGTGTGTCTCACCTCGATGTTGAAATCCTTGACAGTGCCGTCCAGGAGGGTAATCCTCGCGAGGGTGAGCTTGCCCTTACTGAGGGGACTCTTGCTCGGTGAGCTGGTACCGTTCTCGGTCGCCGGCTCCGTCGGCCCGACGCTTGGCTTCCGTTCTTCCGGCATCTTGCGTTCTTAACTGCAACAGAAAGAGAATCGGTACGTTAGTTACATCCTTGTCACACATATATTACTTAATTTAAACGCTATAGTTATAAAATAGTTTCTTTTTCTTTTCGTTTCAATTATTTCTGGAATTCACTTTTGTATATGAAGCCTATACTTATATATTATGACAAGATCGTAAAGTACAGGGAACCATATAATATAGTCTGCATCAAGTATAATACGGAATTCCAGCCACGGGGGGTGTGGGGTAGGATATATTACTCTACACACAGCATGAGCGTCGGCGCACAAATGTCTGACATTCCCGTAATTATACGGCTTCAAGACTACCGCGCGCTGCATTATCCGGGAAATTTGAGGACGCCTCGCGCGCCCGTCCCACGCGATGACTCAATCACGCATAGTGTATCCCATAAATCAACACGGGCTAAACAATCATACCTCGAGCATCAGGTTTTAAAAGTCCGGCAATAACAAGGCCACCACCCCGCGCCTTTATACATAAAAACACACACACACATATACATGTATACGTAATATCCTGGGCGCGAGCGCGTTCGTTCATTTTTGGCTGTGCGGTGAAACGAGGCCAAACAAATTTTCCCCTCGCGTTACGTCGATACGGAAAGTTCACACGGGCGACAGGCATGAGGCGAGTACGCGCGTGTGGCTCGCGATGCGTGACGCGCCGACGTCGTCGTCGCATGACAATTTCGTATTACGGGAGCAAAAGTGAATCTCCCTCCTCCCGCGCGCACGTCGACCGTTATATAGGCGCGTAGAAAGGAGAAAGCGAGAGAGTGCCGTTGGCAGGTGGAAAAAGCGCACGAGGAGCTTTTCCGTTATTAAAATTAGTGAATATGCGGTTCGGGGGGATAGCAGAGTTATACGAGATGGTAATGTATATATGTGGTTGGTTCCGTGATAAATCTTGCGATGGAATTCAGGAGAGTATATATATCGAGGAATAATTTATTGCTCGGTTTACGATTTCGCGAGGCGAACAAAGCTCTTGCGGTTTGAATGTACAATGAAATATTCTAATCGCAGCGTATATAGTGGACTAGACTGATGATAAATATGGATGATGATGAATAAGCGGTGAATAACGGTGATAAGTTCTTTTTATTCTTGTTTTCAGACTATATATATATCTGCGCGTATAAGTAAGTGCGAAAATGTTGATAAGAACCTATATCAACTCATACAATATTATTGTTGCTCGAGAACATATATACGTACACTAAAACAATGAGGCATCTATACTCCCGAGTTATTATTACTCTTCCTCGCCTTCGCTCATCGATCTTCGAAAATCCATAAGAACCAATATTCGAAGCCGAGCGCCTGCGCGTGCCGACGAAAATTGCGGCCCGACGGTTCCTTAACTGGCAGTATAACCGCCACCAAGAACCGGTATATTGATCAAGGAGAACGCGCAGTCCTAACGGTACCCGCACGCACGCGAAAAAGGGCCCTCTCTCTCAGTATAAAAAAGCAAAGTCTGGCAGATAAAAATGTGACACACACACACACTGGGAACGATAAAAATACACAATGCCATCCGCACGTTGGCTATAGTAGCATCAGCAGCAGCAGCAGCCGGCGAAACGAGGAAACGACGAGGAGAGGAAAGAGCTTGCGGCGGAGAGTAAGCGAGCGAGCGTAGAGTAGTAGCAGAGTATGTGTATAGGGTATAGTGCGCGAAAATAATCAATATTTCCTGAGAGCACTCGACGCGTCTGGCAGACAAACGCCTGGCCGCCCTCGTGATGTATATATCCACCGTCGCCCGAGGAGCTTTTTAGCGGCCGTGACGTGGTGTATACGCTCTCGCGCGCCTCTCTCCTTGCGGCTATCTTTCGTTATATACGCTGAGAGTGTACGAGCCTTCGAACTTGCGTAAGCGGGCGACAGGTCGATGGCTCCTTATACTTCTTCGCCATCTGCGCGAGAAACCAGTTCGCGAGTGAGGCTGTGTGTCCATTCATTGCAGCTCTGCACATGTATGTGTATACGTGAGCGTTGTAAAAAGAGATTTTATTATCGCGTGGATGTAGGCTGCAGAGATGTTTGTTTGGAATTTTATATTCGAAGGTATATGCGCAGCGTTCGGAGTGCATTATTGTGAGGCTGCGCGGGTAATGATGCGCGCGAGGTTCGAGTGAGAGAGATAAGGGGGATTTTTCGTAATGAGGTGTGATAGTATGTCATGCGCAGCTTTTGTTGTTATGAGCGGCGAACGAGTTCGCTTCCGTTCTCTATTCTGTGATGTTGATGGAGAGTTGTTTGCGATTGGATCGTGCTTTCGCGTTCATACGATCTTTATATTATTGCAAGTTACAAATATTGTTACTATAGTAAATGTTTGTTTTTTTATTTTTAGACGAAATTGCAAATATAAGTGTGTCAAAAGACACAAAGGCGAAGTTTCCGAGAACGATGTCTCTGCTTACACAGCGAATATGGGAATAGAAACATTACACATGTAAAGATAAGGAGAGAACATATATCTGTATGCTTGAATTTCACTGCATCTCAGATTTTACGAAATCTCCTGGCAAAGTTGATCTCAACAATCCCGCGTGTGTATGCTATTTTAACATGATGGCAATTCAGCTCTACGATTTTCTTCTTTTTTTTCCTGTACGTAATACTCGTGGGGATAAAAAAAACGTATTAGTCATCACACTTCTTGCTGAACGCGAAACCGTTACAATGTCATATCACTTTCTAAACATATGTATACACCAACTTCCCGCAACATTCCAAGCGATCTTTCAACGAAGAAAAAATTCTACACTCGCAAAAGCACATTATGAATTGAAACACGTTATCAGGCCACCTACACCCCGTCTAGACGCCTAACTGCACTCGAAATCTCGTAACAAACTTGGCGGACAAGTTTATATTTCAGCGCCCGCACGACTCGTGGTTGTCCTGCCGGACCTATCGTCGGGCCTAATGGCACACGGCAAAGTTTTAATCGGGCTTTTGGAACTTTGTGCCTCCACGCTCGTTGTTTCATTCTCCACTCTGGTTTTGGCCGAACATTGTCGTCGGGCCATCAACCACGGCACACGTCAGTAATATACTATGCGCAATTTGAAAAAATGCATTTTGTCTCGAGAGATTAAAGTATATGACAATAGAACTTGGGGGTTAGCACTTTGTAGTCGTCGTTCGTAATGAGAAACCTTTTTTGCGCGGCCGCGAGAGCGCACTATTTAGTCACAGTTTCGCACGCAGCCGCGGTAATCTGTCAGAGATAAAAAAATGTGTACGAATGTGCGATAGTTTTATCGCGAGCAATGTATACACCCGCAACGCCGACAAAAGAGCGCGATATAGTTGCGGTACAGACGTGAAATAAAAAAAATATTGGATAATACCTTGGGCAATTTCTGTATATTATATATTGGTAGCGGTGTGTGTCAAATATCACATTTGTTTGTTTTATCGGGTGTGTATGCTGTTATCGAAAAAAAAAATGTTATATAGATCTTTACCGACACTTTTTTTATATCACGCTTATTCATCTAACAATTTGTAAAAACATTTCTCTCCGATATAAAATAACAAGCTCTTCAAATCTGCACATATATATTGTTTGTAATTCAAAACTGTTTAATGAATAAATGAAAATATATGAATAAATCTCGCGGCGGAAAATTTCCCTACCGCGTGACGTACATCATGTCTCTTATACACAAAACCCGTTTCCACGACGAAACCGTAACAAAGGCGCGCATCGCGCGCACACAACGGACAACCGCGACAGCGGCGCGCGCACTTCGTCTCTATACCCCTCTCTCTCTCTCTCTCTCTCTGCGCACGCGACAATTTCCATTACGTAACGCATTATAATTTTTATTCCACGCCAATGCGGCACATACACGAGACATATATATATATACCACACAGAGGGGGCGAGAGAAAAAGCCGTCCAGCGTTGGCCACTGGAGCGTAAAGAGAGAGAATCTCCTCACGGGAACGATGAATCTTTGCTTAAGCAAATTGGCCCCCGCGGGAGGGCGGCGACTATATATATGTATGCCGCACACGCTCGAATAATTCCTCGCCGCTTGTACAGGTATTTTCGCCGCACGTCTCGTGTTTCGCGCCCGCGCGCGAGAACGGAGGGAGGCGGCACGACAATTGCCGGGGTATTAGCCGCGGCGGCGCACACTTTGCTTAAACGCACGCCCGTGGCGAGCTCGACGGTGTTCTCTCTCTCTCTTTCTTCACTTTTTTTTTGTCGTCGTGTATAAGGCGGTACGCGCGAGTATAGAGAGAGAGAAGCAAGTGCTACCGGTGTTTTAGCGCGGGGAAAAAATTTGTTTGGGTTCGGCTGGATATACGGGGCGCTTACGAGGTGAGGAGCGTTATAATCTTTGTTGTGCGGGTTATGGATTCTCTTTTTCTTAGTAAGATTGTTGCGGTGGAGTGTATATTGCTTTGCTTGGAAGGTAGTTCGTTTTTTACGTCTAGAAGTCGATAATTGTTGAAAGACATTTGCAAGCAAACCGGGTTCTGGAAATTAGTGCAAAACCCTGTTACAGAAAGGTCTTAAAAGAACTTAGAAACGCAATACCGCGCCTTACATGGAACTAGAGAGAATTCTTTAAATTTCATTAGTAAAAGGTGACTTGCGGTATTTGCACGTATAAAGTGCATTCGAAGCAAAGTTATTTTTTGTTAAATCGCAGGTATATTCCCTGTTCTTAAAAATAAGGAAAAAAATTCATTGGAATATAGCAAAAACAACAGAGTCAATGCACTTAAATCGATAACAGGTATTTTTCGTAGGAGAAAAGCAGTCTAAAAACAATTCATTTCCGATGACTTTCCAGAGGAAATTGCTCGCGGGTAAACTACCACTTTGTACATATAGGCGTATATATACATAAAGGTGCGTGTGTGTATGCTCGCGGACGATATACGCACAATAAAAAAGTAGACTGTAAAATTGCACGTTTCAAACGAGGAAGTAAATAAATTACATTTCTAATAAATGTGCATTTATAAATGTAAAACAATTGAATTTGTATCCTCCTTTCTTATTGACTCAGCTGTAGTAATATAAGAACATCCTACAAACAGTGTAATTTAAATTGATAATAAGATGTAATTTCCTATTCTTATTCCATTATTTAATCCATTATTCTAAACTAAACCGCGTGCCTTAACTCTTCATACACCTACATTTTAAATTCAATACAAAAACTATCTCTAGCAGAATACCTTATACCTCACCCAAAATCCAGATCCCCATCCTCTGTTCAATCCACAACTATAATCCACTATACACACCACAAATTAGCACCCACCAAACACCTTCTTACACACCACCTATCCAGCCAAAATGAAAATATTCACACGAGTTTCCTGTCGCAGTCTCTTTTCCATTTGCTTTTTTTTCACGGTGTGGAGCAGCATGAGCAGCGGCGACTCTCCGGCCTCTCTCTTACGCAATGATCGAGGCCTCGCCTATATATGCGTGGCGCGCGCGCACGTCTCTCGGTTCCGCTGCGCGAGCGTCAATTGCGAGGAGGGAATCGCCGTGGCAGCAGCGTACGGACATACCGGCCCAATGGTCATTAACATTCCGATCTCGGGCCGCGCGCGCACGCGAGATTTTTCCCGAGAGTATATATGTGGCGTGGTGTGTGTATAGGGGATTCTTACTATATATGTGTAACGAGAGTTACCGGTCATGCGCGAATGTATTGATGGGTTTGTTTTGTAGGAAATGCCGAGGGGTATTGAATGTATCGGTATGGTATGGGTACATGGTAAAGTAACTGATGAGTAAAGTTAATGATGTTCTCGTTTGAAGTTTCTTCGAATCTATTCAATAAAATCAAGCTTGTTATGGCATTCCATCGCAATGTTTAAACAGTTTTATTATTAAATTGCGTAGCATTTGAACTTTGTCTTTTATTTTTATTGATATTTACCAGCAAACTCGTATATGAATTATTTAGTTTCAAACGAGACCTTGGCTGTAATATGACTCGCTCAAAAGGCACGGCTAATACTTAACTCGGGAAACGAAATAATCAGTATCGGTTTTCAATACCCGATACCCATCCCCTTATTTACACCAATCGATCAAAATTTAAAACTCCAAAACGACCTTTTTACTCCGATCACCGCGCACACCCGACCACTTCTTCCAATTGCCCGTCATCAAATCTCCCACATACGTGCAAGAATTTTTCTCATCCGACACGATCATCATCACATACACCACAACAGAACATCGGTGTGTCCCTCTCCGTCAGAAAAATACTTTTATTCGCGCAGCAGCGTCGACGCCACTGACGCGTGCGTTTATTATATAGGTGGGTTAACGCCGCGCATAAAGTGGACGCAGGCCGGCGACACACACTCACACAGAGATCGAGAGCAAACAAGGTCGGCTCTAAAAGTGGGTCGGCCGGCGGAGAGGAGGCAGCAAAAAAATGAGTTCGACTCCTATCCTCTCTCTAAGAGGATAGAAATTCATCGGAGCGATGCACACACGTGCGCGCACGATCGGGCTTATATATACAGAGGGAGTGTGATCGGTGTCACTAACGTGCGCATTGTCGTATGTATACGTGATGTGCGTATTTTGATATCGCGATATGCGACGGTTAATGAATTTTAACGAGGACTGCGTGGTCCCATGGGTTGTGGTTAGGGTTGAATGTCGCGATGTTCAATTATGAATGGTAATTTTTATCGGTGCAGTTTGTACATTCGGATCGCAGAGGGTTCATTTATAGGCAGAACTCTCGGAATCGGAACGGTTGGACTGTCTACGGACATCATATCTATGAAGATTGATAAAGCTTGCGCGTCGAGTGACAGTGCGCGAGGCAGAAGTGGCCATGATTGATTGATTATACTTGCTCCGCCGTCATTTTTATCACTAGATGGGATTTTAATTGAGAACCCCATTTACGCGTCTATTTTAAAATATATTTAAGCAATGTTGTAGATAATTATTTGCAGGTTGGTACATTATGCCTATACAACGTAAAATTTATACGTTAACCGCTTGTAGTTTCAATGTACGACACCACCGGCGATTATTCATCATCATCGGCGAATAAATTTACAATGTAACCCGACGCTATACCACTCCGCAAACTTATGGTGTAAAAGAAAGAAAAACCCGTCGCGCATCTCGGGTTTCATATACATAGGAGCAGCGCGCAAACAAAAAGAAAAAATAACGAGCGCGGGTAATTGCCTGGGAAATGCATCGATAACCGGCATAAACTGAGCTACCTTATAGCTCACTGCGTCTGGGCGTGTCACCGAGACGATTAACAGGTGTTTCGCCGGATACTACCTGCATGCTGTCATTTTATGAATATCTTTTTTCCCAATCAATTCACCACAAAAAAAGCTATTACGACATCGTATATAGAATCATCTCACAATCAACACACGCGCGCAGCGTAATCGGAGCAACAAAACACAGACCACTACTTTCGTTCTCACAGCAAAAATGGTCCCATTGTTCCGTCGAAAATTCTCATCTAATCTCTTATATACGTCGAAAATTAAGTTCTCCATCGGTCGCCGACCATTTCCTCGCAATCTCGGCCGCCGTGATTCTCCCCCGCAATCGAGAGCCAGCAGACAAAAACGACGGGAAAAACACTGTCTCTCTCTCTTCTGGTATACGGAGGAATTTAATCGTGCGAAAGAGCCGAAAAAACGCGTAGACACAGGCTCGTCGCCATGGAGATACGCACGCGCGCCCAAAAGCGCGTATAGAGCTGTCGTCATCGCTGAAAGCGAACCGACCTTTGCCGCGCGCGTACACGATGAGGTAATACACCCGTTATACGAGAAAGAGAGAGGAGAGCGGTGACGCTGCGCGCTATATAGACAAATACATGCGAGTATGTGTGAGTATATAAGGTGAGTACGATCGGGAGAGTCCGAGGAGGCGATGGGTTATCGTGGTTTCGAATGGCATCGAATGTATCGGGAGGTGCATTTTTGAGATGGGCCTGCGATAGCTGAGTTGGTGGAATGGTACTCTGACGTGTGGTGAACGGGGCTCTTATGGGATGTTTCAATTGACGTTGATAAGGTTTGATATTAGTGAAAGTTTTATCTGATTTGAGGCGAGTTATTTTTTTATCTTCGTTTCGGGGTACGATAGATAGTTGAGTTTGATTTAACGATGGTGGAACTTGATAATTATAATGAATATTATATGATACAGACGAATAAAGTTATATTATTAAAAAGGTTTTTAATTGCTAATGTATGTAGGTAGAGTTTTGTTTGTATTTTTAATTACTAAGATGTAAGTAAGTAGTCCATTCTCTTGTGAGAGCACTGAAAAATATATGAAGGTTACGGGTCAGAATAATGATAAGAGTGACGTCACATTGTACTAAAACTTAATGCGATGATATCACGCTAGTGCCAGTTCTTATACGTTTATGCTTAATTCAGAATTTGGAATATTTTTGTAAAAATAACATTCACGACCTCGTAAAATTTGTCATTGATGAAAAAGAAGATGATTCAAGTAATTGACTATTTTAGTGCCGTATTAACGTATTATTGACAGCGATGATTCATTCAATAATCATGCAGTCGTCGCGTAATTTAAATTTACACCTATATACTTTCGACACATTTGTAAATGCGGATGTTGCGGATTCTTTTCAGTGTTATAACAGCCACTTCGAAGAGTTATACGAAGTGTATTATTGGATTGTCGAATCGTTATCAAAATAAATAACTTGTGCTTCCAGGTTCTTTTTCTGGCTCCTATGCGGTATAGATTCAATGTAGCGAACGCCCGATAATCGAATACTGTTTCTTGCCCACCGAACGTCCAGAAATATTTCTTATACCCAAAAATAAGCTTCGATCAAGACACTACACGTATGTATAAGGAGCGCGACCCGCCGCCGGCCCTAATAATACGACCGTGAAAACGATAAATTTTATGAAGTGTATGATTTGATGTGACTGTAATTGTGCCATTCAGGCGACGGTATTGCAAATTGCTCATGTAGATGCTTTCAAACGATTATTACTCGGGGTAAGACGTGACAAACCGAGCGCGGGATATAAGTGAGCTGCACTTATGAATTTCATAATATTCAAATTATACACAATGGCGCGTGTGTTAATGTATGCTTACGGGAATTGTTCACATTGAAAATTCAGATGACTACAGACGTGTAGCGAGAACTTTGATTTGTTTTAATTTTGTTGTACAGATTTTAATGTTGTTCATATTTACACATTTTTATCTTTATTTCTATGCAATTTCGTTTGTTATAAATTTACGTTTATACAGATGATATTCATATTTCAGAATTGCAAATTTTACGACTATCAATTCAAGTGATATTCTTTGTTTCGTATTCTGAATCGTGCAAATGACAAATGAAACTTGGAACACAGAGTAAATTTTATTTGTACAAGTCTGGTGAATTAAGTTACAGCCAGTTGTTACTTACATGCGCACGCGATATAAATGACATTGATATTTAAATGCCCGTATTATTCATTCATGTGTTTTCTTTTGCTGAAACTCATAAATGAAATATACGTCCGCCGTCAATCAAATTAATTATATAGTCTCGCCCAATATCACGAAAACCTCGTATTTCGTACAATTACTAAATTTTCTATTTTAATCCTACCCAAGCAAGCAATCAATATCTACATTTGAAAATAACCTCAATTTCACCGGTTCACAGCTCTACCACACGACCAATAAACCCACGTGTCGGCATTAAAAAAAAAGAAACCGTCCCACGCGAATAATCACGCTATAAGTAGCCAAATACCGCCTTAAATATTCAAAGTATAGCTAGACCCCTGCACATACATACCTCTACAGGCTCTAGACACGCCGCTATATAAAAGAGGAAAAACAGCGACAATGTCAATACCGTTGCAAACAAAAGCACACGTACAGGCGCAGCTCGCGCGCGCTCATTAATGAGGATGCAGACGATAAAACGTCGCGACTCGGTACACCGAGACACATCACGGCGCGTGGGATTTGCATAAATTTTTTAAAAAGCTCTTCGCCTTCTCCCCGACTTTAAAGACGCTGCTGCTGCTGCAGCTCCGCAATTTTTAATGGCTCGGTCTTTGACGCGCGCGCTCTCTCATATACGCATGGAGCCGCGAAAGTTAAAGGGCCGATTGTCAACGAGCCTCGTCGTCGGCGTCGCCCACGCGCGGCTCTTAAAGATATCTCGCTTTAAAGGTACACGTACGCTTATGTGAGTGCCGACGACGCACGCATGGTTGGGTGTAACATACGCGAGATGAAACGAAGAGAGATGATGAGAGGGGAGAAGGTAAATCATAATTGTCGGGTGTGACGAGAGCTGCTGCTGCGATCCGACGTGCGCGGTATATAATCGATTAATTGGCCGCGATTTGAGATGTATAAGGAGATTGATGAGGATGTTGTTCGGCTCTACTGTGGGAGTAGAGTGACATTATAATTTATATTTGGTATATAGTGGCGCAGGGTATGTTTGGTTTTCTGCAGCATTACGGTGTACAAACAATGTGATCGTAATTTCTACCAAAGGTAAACGTATCTGTATTTTCAATATTAAATGGGACATTAAGCCGTCATGTGAACATTCTATACGTGAAACTGCGTGGGTAATTTAATACGTCGAGCCGAAACCACTCATTAGTATTATATAAACAATCCCGTTATTATACATATTATATATCCTAGGCTCTCCTATATTAAACGAACATGAATTATACCTCGAACCGCAAACTATATGCGCGCAACCATCAACAAGCGCGCGCGTTCTGGTTTCGATCCCTCAAAACGCAGCTAATTTTGCGTCGGCAATTTATATATACCGTCACATATAAATACATATTTGTGCGTGATTTACAAAAGCTCTCCTACGAATAAATAAAATTCAACGAGCAGCGATGTATTATACGCGTGTGTGTGCGAGCGCGCGTTATAAATCTAGCGCGCGAAGTACGTTATACGCGTGAGTTATACATCGTCGTCGTGGGCGAGAAAGAGAAGAAGCGACGAGCGCAGGATTAACGGTTTGATATGGGCTAATTTAGATTCGACGCGCGGTAAATTGAGTTATACGAGTTTAGTGAAAGCCTTAATTTTAATTTGTTCAACGTTAATTTATCGCCACCGCGGCTGCCATATACACACACACGTCCGCATTTAAGCGCTACACTATATGTATACGCTAATTTTATTTCATAAATTTTCCTCGCTATCGAATTATAGCTTTGGCTGTTGCGGTTATACCACTGATTTAACGTTACTATATAGCTCCAACAGCTGTTTACGGTGACAAGTTTGACGTTGGAATTTCTACTCGCGCTGAAACTTTATTACACTTTTCCGCAATACCCTTTTCACATATAACATACAGAGGATCGAGAAAAATGTCATGTATATTCGAATATTCACATAAACCCGCATCGGAGGCGACCCTGGCGCATATATAATAACCGCGAAATTGACCTTCCCCGCGGGTTTCGGAAATCATAAAGTGGTACGCGCGTGCACGCGCTATCAACGACGCGGCATCGAGAAAACTCTCTGCCCCGCGCCCGCGCATATATATCGTTTTCCAATACGCGTAATACATCTCTGCAGCATGCGGAGCTAGCCCGCCTTCTCGCGTCCGCCCACCACTTTTGCTCTCCGCGCGGAATTGCCCACGCATCGAAACTTCCATTACCCGCCTTGCTGCTGCCTCGTGTATGCAAATTTATATGCATGCATGCATGCGTCTTCGGAATATAAGCGCGTGTTTATCGACGTCGCCGCCGGGCCGTCGCGTGCACGCGAGCATAGCCCCGCATGAATGAACGTCTCTCTATGTATATATCACATGTATAAGTATACGTATATAGCTACTGGCCCCGTTTAATCCTCTGGCGGCGGCGGGCGATAAGAGCCGCGCGGTTTCATCTCGCTTATAAGGGCATTGTGCGAGCAGAAGCCGTCTCCGGAAGTCGCGGGAGAGAGTTAGACAGTACCGTCTGCTGCAGCTGCTGACTCTCTCTCTCTCTCTCTCTCTCTCTCTCTCTCTCTCTCTCTCTCTCTCTCTTCTGTGTGTTTGATCGATATCGGAGAGTAGACGCGACGCTGGCAATTTTCCGGTGTACTGTGTCTCTCCTGCTCGGGTCGATCGTCCCAGACGAGATTTATTATCGCCCCCGAGCGCGCGCTTTCTTGGCTTTTTTGTTGCACATAGACGCAGCTCTGATTTGATCGTTTTACGAGTAGTGTGCGGTTTTGTTTCTACGCGCCCAAGTGCAGTTTAGGGAGAAAGTGGCTTAATGGAAAAGTGGGGACGGTTAGAAGGGGGAATAGTTTGTGGGATAAGAGGGTAAAATTAATGTTTGTTTCTTCGGATATAATTGCCATATTATCGGGACTTTCTTTATCCCGTGAGAGATTGTTGCGAGGTTGTGGTAGAAAATGCGTTTTATACTGTATACATAGTGTGATGATAATTACGGGAAATGGATTGAAAAAAAAAGAACGATAAGAGCCGTAATTGAGTGTATAAATATTTTTATTAGCGGTGATTAATTAACCGAGACACGGTTTGCTTTATTTGCGCCAAGAGAAATTGTACAGCTATATAAGGAGCGCGTTGTCGCCGTAAATTATATACGGAAAGTCGTTATTTTCATTGAGCCCGTTGTGCAGTGTTTATTATACCCGTTATATTTATTGTGATAATATTGAGATTTGGTTTTTAGTCACCGGTTTTCTTCAATGCTTTATGTATTATTTACACCCACCAAGACAATTTCGTGCGAAATATATCTTATAATTATTTTTATAAAAGAAGTAGTCCTGATAAATAGCCACGCGCGGACCTCAGGGCCAGGATTTCATTTCGCGCTTGCGTTTTTTCCCCAAAGCGTTGCGGAAGACGGCGAACCATCGCACGCGCGACTGCGGTATGTACGAGAGAGAAGAGAGAGAGGAAAAAAGAGAGGATGGAATCTGGCACGCAGCCAGATGTTATGGAGTGGGTCTTACGAGAGCGCCACCGCCGCTCCATACGTCACTCGCCACTTGCCCTGAAACATTGTACGTACATGTGTATATATCGACTACTATACTACCAGCGCGGTGCACTTCTGGCAAAATAATCATCGCGAAATTTCATATTGGCGCTGACGACGTGGAGAAATTCCAAGGTCGGGACCTATTTCCTCGGTTATATTCGGGATTTGAATATTTCATTGTACGCGATATTATCGTAAAAATCTCGCACGTATAATGTTCGTTTTCGTATCATGCATATGCGGTTCTCGAATATAAACTCCACGAAATATTCTTATAAGGAATGGTGTTGGCGCATGCGAAGGGCGCGCAGCCTGTAACCTTAACATTGCACCATCGCTGGCGCGGATATATTATGAAGAAAACACGACGCGTCGATTATTTTAAGCGCTTCGTAAGTATGTGAAGTTCCGAGAGAATCGACGTGAAAAAGGCGCGGGGAATCGTTTCCGAGAACGCATTTCTGATGTATATTAGTCGCCTGGGGCTATATAGGATCGATTTTTCTCGACAAAAACACCGCTCGGTCGTATAAATATATATTTCTATCGCTTTTAAATTTACGAAACGCCACCAACAGATGTCTATTACAAATAATATACTATACACTTTTGCAATAATATTCAGCTATATATAATTCATAAAAATACCAACTTTATCGCACAAATTATACATTTTTATCAATCTACAAATTACCGTATATTTAAAGACCTTACAAGAAAGAAAACTCATTACAACCGCGCATAAAAAGCGTGAAATCCGCTAACCCCCACATATGAGGTATATTATACTTACAGCGCAACTGGCAAACGAGCGTCACACGTCTTTCTCTCCCCATCGCGATTATTCCACAAAGGCGGCGCGCGCGCGCTCGAAAGCTGTCATCGCTGCTCAGCTCGGCATGAAAGCGACGAGCCGCTCGCTCTCGCATGCGAAAGATGCGACTTTTACACTAGACCGAGAAGAAAGCACATATAACCATACCTTCCGCGCGACGAAAGGACTCTGCGCGACACGATCAAGTATGAGTCGCAAGGCACATTCGCGGGCTTAACGAAGCGACGCGCGGCGAAATCAAACGGCACCACTCGCGTTTCATTAACGAGCGGGTGCGCGCCGAAAGCTCGCGTAGGGCTTTTGACGACGCGTGATTAAAGGGTCCGAGCGAGGAGCGTTAAAATCCCGTCCCGAGGCTTTTCCGCTCGACGCGACGGGAGGAATTAACGTGGGTTTTATACTTTCGCCGGTGCTGCAGGGTGAGAGAGCTTTTGTTCGATCGAGCGCTGAGCGATTGTCTACGACGGGCGGGGCGTACTCGCTCTGAAGACTATCAAAAGTTTGCCGGCGGTGATGGTATATATATTTGATTCGCGTATATAGTCTACTGCGAAGGTTGTGTGAATTGATGGTGGAAATGGCGCGAGATGTATGAAGGCGGGGATGCTTGAATAGGGAGATACCGTGCGGAAAGGGCGTTAAACGTGCGGGGGGTGTCGTTCGGAATGCGCGGGAATTTGTTAGCGAGTTGTGGAGCCGTGAATAACGTCTGATTTTCGTTTCATTACAGACAGACCGGTGTGTGAGTATTATAACGTGGAAATTTTTTATTTTAAGGTTTATTTCGTGGTGAAATGAATTTTAGTAGATTGGAATTCGCTAGAAAATGTCGGAGGTTGGACGGTTTTAAAAATATAACGAAATTCTTTGGAACGCTTTTTATGTTACTAAGAAAGAAGTCGTTAATCATGATAGATAAATCTGGGAAGAGAGGAATTATTATGCTACTTGAATATATATATGAAAATATGTGTGAAACTTTGTCATTGAAAAGATGAAGAATATCAAAACATAACGTTATAATATACTAAAAATAATGTTGTTTACTTCGTTGAATGTTACAAAATACAAAGTCGACATCTATTATCTCACTTGATTGATATTCGTATATATATACAAAAATCCTATTAATAACTTGAATACATGTAAATTTAGAATCCAGCGTCATCTTGTAACGTTTCTTCATCGTTATCACACCGGCAGCTTGCGAAATCTTTAACCACTATGCGAACCCTCAAAAAAAAAAACTGAAAACACGGCCTCTCTTTCTTATACACGAGCGACTCTATACCTACTTCACGGCTAAAAATATCCCGACCACTCAACTCTCCACAACGCGAGCGCAAAAAAAAAGGAAAAACAAAAATAAAAATAAAAAGCTTCGCTCAAATTCGTCCTCCGAACCGCACCGCGACACATCATGACTCATACGCAGACACCACTATATATACCACAGTCGTAATAAGCCCGTCGGACGCATACACACATATACCTGCAACACTCTCCGGGCCGATATGCACGTAATTTACAATAATTTCGTGCCGACTGGGCGTGACGCGTGTATAACAGCGAACGCTATATACGAGGGATATATACCCTCGAGCCTCGCTTCCGGTGCTCTCGTGTAGTACACAACACGTGAGGTATACGCGAGGTGGAAAGCGGGAACAGGTGTTTTCGCTTTTTCGCCTGCGCGTATACATATATGAGGCGTAATCGATGCTGGCGGAGAGCAGAGAACGTCGCTCTCGGTGATGTAGAGTGGGAGTGCGTGATTGCGATGGTGTATGGTGGTATAGTGGACGCCGGTGATTGAAATTAATTTGCTCTCGGTATAGATATATATATTGGTCGGTTGCCGGGTACGCGCGCGTGTGTATGTAGGTGAAGGCTTAGGATGGGACGTTTTATGTGGGTTATCGGAAGGTCGTGCCTGCGGGGTCGCTTGGCAGTTAGTCAGCTTGACGCGATGGAGCTTTTTCGTCGTGTGCTATATTTATTGGAACATTCTTTTTACCGGAAGAGAGTGTGTTGTTTGTTACAGATATTTATGGAGAAACGACGAGTTGTTTTCTATATTTTTAAAGAACTTTTTATTTTTATCCAAATATAACATATTTATTTTTACTGTCTGAATGTTAAATATCAATTTTAATTTAATACGATAAAGTTTTTACGAAATAATAAAACAAACAATTAAATAACGAATTTTTTTGAAAGTTTATATAAAAAAAAGGACACGTTTATCTGGTTACATTATAGCAAAATTTTGCATCAGGAAGACCTTGGCTCATTTCAGAAATTATCGATCGAGTCGCGGCTATCAGAGCTCTTTGTGAACGGCACTGTGTCTTTGCGAGAGACCAGTCTACCGTGACGATTTAATAATCAATCAGTCGTGGGAACATTCGCTCAATATAACACGATCGAGCGAATATTTTTTTGCAACACTCAATATCCACTCCTATATATAACCGTAATCAGTGCTATAATACATATTAAATATTTGTTCACCACGTCTTTATTTTCTCCATTCTACAACGCTCACAAAAAACATATACTTCCTGCGGTTTCTCTTATACCCGACGATTCCCCGAACACCTCGCCAGCAATAACAATTGTCACAAAGTGCAACCACCACAGACACCCCCGTACGCCCTTAAATTCCGCGAAAAAAAACCCAACACACCGCACCCTCCGCTAAAATCCCAATTACGTCACGAGCGTAATATATACATGCGCGCACGGCGAATAGAAACCGCAGAAAGAGAGCGCGCGCCCCCGTTGCTCATTTTTCCCCTGCTGCGCACCGCGTATAACCTTGAAACTGCGCCGGTGCACGCGTGTGCATGCAATTCGCGCGCGCCGTTCTCGTTT
This sequence comes from Torymus auratus, assembly GCA_900474315.1. Taxonomy (NCBI): domain Eukaryota; kingdom Metazoa; phylum Arthropoda; class Insecta; order Hymenoptera; family Torymidae; genus Torymus; species Torymus auratus. The sequence goes on along the minus strand of UXGD01000494.1, from coordinate 23,169 downwards.
CACTTGCATATACTGCCGCTACCCCCGCCGGCCGGCCGGCCGGTATACTCTTGACACACGCGAAACCTCGCAATTTTCCCGCGAGCGAGTGTAGCAAATCCCCTTTCGGGGTCTAAATAATCCGCGCGGGAGCAAAAAAACCGCACATGCCGGGTAAGGGCAGTCTTATGTATAGTATAACTAAGCGCTATCGATTTTCTACGTTTCTTTCTCTTTTTTTTGCCCTTACTTGTGTGTGCGTGCAGCAGTAGCAGCAGCGTGCGAATATACGTATAGTGTTTCAAGAGCCCCGGAGGTATAGCGCAAACATAGACTGGGGTGAGACGGGGCCATCGCGTTAGGCACTTCAGTGGTCTTTAATGCCGCAGGGGCTGCGTGCTAGGATTTTTATTTAGATTGTAAAGTATTGCGGCTTTAATTGTTGAGGGTATTATATACGTTTCTTGAATAATGTTTGAGAGGCCTTTTTTAAAGTATAAACAATTTTGTTATCGGTTATTTTTGCTTTATAATCACGGTGGAGTTAAGAATCTAATTTATGCTGAAAAATAATTCAGGTTTATGCTGCAATCTTTGAGATTGCATTAATTTTCTCTTATCTATCTAATTATTCGCGATGAAAAGTTATATTAGTGGTTTTTATTATTTTTTACGAGAAAATGCACAACAATTATTTATTTGGAATTGAACAATTAAATGTACTATTAGATAATTATTACTTATATTTTTTAAAGCGTATATTATCGTTTTAGTGCCAGCATATTTAAATTTTGTAGACCGAGAGACGGTTTTCTCATTTTTTTTCTGCAACCCGTGCTTTTTTCTTTCCTCTGCGACGCGGCCGAGAGCTGATAGAAAAGCGTTACATTTAAATTCGTTTCCTGAGTAGTTTCTCCGCGTAAGTACTATAAGCATATAACAGTAAAACTGTCGAGTTCCCACTGAGAAACTGGTTTCTCATTTCTACCGGGACGATAGAGTAAACCTTTCAATTTAAATAAGTAATGCTCTCTCTAATACAAAAATTTTCATCTCCGTATAAAAAAATAAGCCACATTTTCAGCCCTTGCTCACCATCCACCCACGTCAAATTAATATCCAACATCAAATACCCTATAGAGAAACAAAACCCATCCTAACGACTCGCTTTCCTCTCCAACGAAAAAAAAACCTCGACCGTAGTATAAAAAACCAGTGCAGCTCACAGCGGATCAGGAAACGCACCGGCGGGGGCCCAGAACCATAGCACCGCTACGCATTGGCGCCCAAACGAATTAAAACTGGAAGCTCCGACGCGCGCGCGGAGCCGGAAGTATGCGTGCGCGCGCGCGCGTTGTCGTCGCGACTGGATGCGCGCGCACTCGCAGCTCTTTCTCGTAAAAGTGCGACAACGTTCATTAACTTCCTCCGAGAAAGTCCAGAGGAATGATGACGCATTGTCCACGGGGCGGGCGAGATGACAAAAGAAGGCACGCGCCGAGCCTGCTATGTGACGGCGAACGTGAAGAGACAGAGGAGAGAAAAAAAGAACGAGAACACGAGAGGCGAATTAACTCTCGGCGATGCGATGACGCCGCCCCCGGAGAGCAGAAAACTCAATTAAGCTCGGTTTCCTCCGACGTTTCGGAGCTGATTCGCTAAGGGGAGGGAGAGGAGACGAGGCGAGATGATAGGGGAGAACGGCTCAGGATTTTTGCATGGAATGTAAAGGTGCCAGGTCGTCGTTATATAACTCGGTTTGGTTGTCGGTGCGCGGTGGCCGGATATTTCTGCTACTTTTAACGCGATTGTTTGCGCGCGGGTCTCGACACTGTGAGAAAGAAATGTTATTTTTATAATACTCATTAAAAATTAATTGCATCGCGTTCTGAAGTTTTCTATAATACACGAAGTATATACATAAGAAGTTATCTAAGCAGAGCAAATAATACAGTCACGCCTTTGTTTACTTTCCGTCCTTATATATATCTACACACCTACTATAGATATATCAGATATAAGTAGCGGCTGAAGTAACGCACAATTTATGTGATACAATACCTCGTCCCGTTTCCCACAATTCACCTATAATATAGAAAGAAATCGCAGAGAGAGTTTCCATTCAGCTACGCAGGACAAAACTTTTTTAGAGCATTAATTAAAAAACCCCCGAGTGCAAGATTAAAAGCTCTCCGTAGGTATACACGCACGCGCAGAACTCAATTAAGCTCGCCTTCAGGAGTCGACTCCTGCGCGCGAATAAATAAACCAGCGGCGCAAGGAAAAAGGAGGAGAGGAAGTAAAACGCGCGTGTATACACACGACGACGACGACGATAGTGGCGCCGTTCCGTATACACGGCTAGGCTTTTAATTATCGAGAAGGCAGTGGCGTCGTCTCGTCGCTTATGTGCTGTGCGCGCGCGATGCAAATTGAAAGGAACTACACTCGGCCAATTTCGAGAGAACGGGGGATATCGCATTGTCTCCGGTTAAAGCGTGATTCCACCGCCACGGGCTGATAACGCGCGAGAGCTGAAAAAGTCCTGACTTTTTCCTCGTTGGACTTTATAGGAGTGAAAAGTTGTTCGGTATTTTTTTGTGCGGTTGGCGCGTTTTATCGGACTTTCTTTTGTGCGCGACGCGGGGACTGGCGACAGGTCGATGGTTATCGAGAGCAAACATCCGCGGTTATGCGCGAGACTTTTCGATGATTCTGCGTGGCCGCGGTTATAAATTTTTTTTTGGTACGAAGAGCGTTGAGTGATTCATTGTCCGGGTATTTCTAATGCAAGTGGCGAGCGCGTTATCGATACGAAAAGCGCGCGGTTATTGATTTGATGATAGGGCGCAGCATGTGCGAGAGCGATAAACCGAGTTTGTATGTATAATATGTATTTTGGTGCTTTTAGGAAGGTTCTCAACGTTATATTCATGAACCCGAACACTACAGACATTTAAATTCATCATGATGTGAATACATTAATTTATCGTTCGCGAAAAAAAGCTCTTACAACGTTTGGTAAAAATATCCTTCCGTCTCGAGCGACATATACGATGAGTCATTTTATAAGATAAATCGGGCGTCGCTATTTTTTATTTTCAGCGATGAATAGCAACGACACAGATTATATATCCGTCTTTATAATTAGATCAGTTTCGAGGGGAATTAAATCAATTTACTTTCCATTATACCTCATACACTGTACACAAAAGGCTGTACACAAACGACCTCAACACATAATATGTAACGTATTATTCCTTCTCTCATCGCTCCAAAACCTTTCGCACCATCATATATAAACATTTTTTTCAAAATCCAACAATGCACAACCGCAACTTTTTCAACAACCATGCCAGAAAAGTAATTAATTTCCGTATAATACGACTGTCGACTCGGAACAAAACCCCATTACCGCGGAAATCTACATTTGCATTTCAAAAAGCTCGCTGCACTTCCTGCCGGCGACATCAAAAGTCTCGCGCAAAAAAGCGGCAGCACGAGTATAAGTCCCTCCCCGATAAAATCACTCGACGCGCGAGTATAGCGCACGAGACGCGTATTATAGCAGTGGCACTTAGCTCATACTTCTCATGACGCGGCGTCTTCCGCTCTATCCTCTCGATGCCTCTCATCATTGTGTTAAAGCGACACTGCTCTCCTAACGCCCGCGCGCGCTACAGAGACAATGACCACGCCCGGAGCCCCTCTTTTCACGCGCGTAATACCTACGCTTCCGGCTCTCCGGATCAAGCGGAAACACTGTGCTCGAGAGATCTTATGTATATATCTATCACACACGTGCGCCGTGCACACGTGAGAGAGAGGAGGGAAAAAGGTGATGTGAGGGAGAGAGAAGTGTGTTTTGCACTGGGTATATTTGTGTTTCTCTCACTCTCTGTCTCTATATAATACACCGTGAATGAAACGAGTAGTGTGGAAGTTTCGGAACGTAGTAGTATACGACATTCAGGTGTACGCTGCTGTGTGTAGTATAGTGCAGAGGCGGCGCGATAGCGCGCTCGCGGTGTACGCTGTGGTATTAGGGTTATCGGGAGAGAGACGGTTGATAAGCGCAAACGCGGCTCGCGCGCACTCTTTCTATTTATATATAGAGGAGGGGAACGCGGGCGCGTAAGGTGCGCTTGTCACGGAGTTAAGACCGTGATGTGGGCTTCTCGCGTGTCCGCGTGCATATAGAGTTGGTATATTATATATGTCGAAATGCGACTTGGGTTAATAAATTATGTCGTCGTGTTGACGACGGTAAATTCTACTTTTTTTCCTCTTTTTGATCCACGCGGGGTTTTTGATAAACGTTATGGTGGGGAAGGTTTTTTTGTTATTGTGGGCTTGCGTTGCTATTTTTGACTGATAAGTAGATAAAAGTCATTCGTTTTCGCATTTAATTATGATCTATGTTTTTAGTATATTAGTTAAATTTTTAGTTTAATCGTGTAGGTTGTGTATGGTGTAATAGGGTTATTGGAGAACATTTTCCGCGTATGAAGAGTGCTAGTTTAGAAATGCAAGCTATTGATATATATGGGGAAAAGTTACGAAAAGCGAGATAAGAACGTGAGATAACGGGAGTCACATATAGATTACTAAGTCTCTACTAATTATAGAGAAATATGTTTATTTCGTTACATATGGTTATTGCCATAATTCTAAAGTTGGAAAGCCGCTTTAATACTGAAAGCCACTCCACATGTTTATCGCACACCGATGCACTTATTTAGTATATTATTTAGATAGAAACGTGAAAACTTCAATTAATTGTAGAGATAGCTAATTCAGCGATAATTTATGAACTGGACTAAATATAAATTAATCCGAAACACGTCATCATTTGGTTTCTTTGTTATTGATCCCTCGGGAAAAATATACGTCGCAATCATTTAGTAATAACAAACCAACTATATCCACAACAATCTTTCACAATATTTTTTATTTATTCTCAGCGACTTTCAGGCCCGCCGAGAGCCGCTATATACAATAATAACCCCCATAGCTAATCTGCATTCAGCGAGTCCAAGCGCCGCGAAAAGCTAATTCTAAGAAAAGAAAGCGCGGCGGCCGCTGCAAGCGTGAAAGAATTTGGCAAAGGCTCGACCTCGTTTCGCTGCAGCAGCTGCTGCTGCTGTTTTACTGCAGTATAGCCGCCGAGCAGCTCAGCTTTTCTCGCGCGCGGCTGCAGTCAAGAAAGCTAAAAAAACAACGAGCTTCAATTATATACACGGGAGCCGTCAATTCTCGATTCGAATCGCGCGCGGCCCTTAATGTGTATTATATGCTTACTCGTCTCATACACACGGTAGCAATTTATTTTATTTTCCAGTTAATTCATTGTCCCATAATCCGCATCGCGCGATTATCTGGGTTATCCTGGATATATATTGCCAAGTGGCCTGACATCGAAATCTCAAAGATCGTCGACCTTTACAAACGTTATACACGTTGGTCATTCATGCTAAAAATAACGTTGATATATATACCGGACGTTTTTAAATCGAGATTTAAATGACAATAAAGTTGATATTGTTACATGGAGCGGATTTAATATAATTACATGCAAATATTATTTACTAATAAACCAGAAATTACTGTTCACTTAATGCATGCATTAATAAGCTGCGCACATTGCATAATATTAAATAAAATATAATTTAAAATTTTTGATTTCATATTAACATACATTTTTTTTACAAAAACCGAAAGTTCCAATTTCTTTGTACATCCGTCAACCTCCAACCTCCCAACGTAACAGATTTAAATTGAATGTATATATACCCAACCTTAAGCCGATCCTCCTCGTACAATCGTGTCCCGTTATACCCCTCGAATTACCATACAGCCATATAACCACGCGCGCTGACGCATCGCTTGCACATCAGGCTCGTCCGCGAAAAGCTTGCACGCCGACGCGCTAGACGCGAAAAATAGCCTACGGAGCTAGCTTTCAAAAGTGCACACGCACTCGTCTGCTCGTGTCATAGTTCAAAGCCGCGGGCAGCATGCACGCGCGCATCATCTTGTTGCCGAGAGTAGCTCGGAGGCTCGCTCGCATATATACCGTTGGGAGCACAGTTATACACGCGCGGCCGCTTGGGAGGACGATGTGTGCCGCCGCCGAGACTTATGTAGGTAAGAGAGGCCCATACATACACAGACGCACTGCTCCCGAGAGAAGGGACACGAGTACTATAAGTGCTAGGCGCATGTATCACACTCCGGAGTTCATTGTGACGAACTGACGCGGCCACACCTTCGCGTAGTCTACTCTCGGTAGTTTTGTCGGCTGGCTTTTTGCGGAGGATCAGGCTCTCCTGTGGCGCGTGGCCTCTTTCCCGGTCTCTCTCGTTGTATGATTGATTTATGGGCTTTCTAGTGGAGCTTTCGTCGGAAGAGAGGAGGAGGAGACGCGCTGCTCCTTTTTACGGCCTACACACGTGTCGGGTTTGTTTGCTCGCCGTTGTGTGTATGAGTGTGGATTTAGAGGGAGTATATTTCGAGATAAGGAAAGAGCGGTTTAGGGGATTTTTGAGTTTAAGGCGCGTGCGCACTTTTCGAACGGGTAAATATAGATGGTATGAGAGGCACGTGTGCGGGCTTTTAATTTTTTTGGGGGCTGGGGGGAACGAGTTGAAGTGGCTCGTAAAAAAAGAGGCGTAAGTGTAAAAAATTTATCATCAGCTATATGGTGAGTGTCGAGGGTATATTGACTTTCTGTGTTTTGAAGAGAGAGCGTGCCGTGGCGGTACTTTGGTACGCATGAAAGAGCCCACTTTTTAATTTGTTTACGTTGAATAAACTAATATCGGATTACCGTATTTTTTCTTCTTTTCGTGTTTTAGGTGGAAAAAGAGTCGTTATGTGTTGTCAGACTTTTTTCGAATGTATATGAGTACGTGCGGAACAATGTGCTCATGTTTCTTTGACTTTTGAGAAAAGAAACGGAAAATAATGTAATTCTTGCGACAGGCTCATAGAAGAGAATTTTTCTTTTCTTTACTGATTATTTCCACGTTCTTACACAATACGTAGGAGAAAAAAAATTCCGCCTTCCGAGTCTAAGATATAACATTAGAGCACCTCGAGTGTAATAAAAATTCTTGTTGCTGTAAAATAACTATACTCGTATATACATGACGAGATAAAAAAGCGTTCGAGAAACTCTCTCAGCACACGTTTTCTAATGTTAACAAGAAAAACGCACGTATATTGTAGAACCTACAGATGGAAATATTTCTTTTTTAATCTTTTATACACACTTACATAAAACAGCACCGCTTCGTTCTCATCAATCTATCTAATAACACGTTATTACACTCACTTCATCCGTTTTACACTTCAATCCACATACCATTCATGCGAATAATTCATATTCCACGTAATACCACCACACCGAGTTTCTTCACGTACGTACGTGAGCGCGCGCTTCAAAATCCAACAAGCTAACAATACTAAAGACTCATACCGCAGCCTTTATACACGTTACGCACGACTTTTCGCGTTAGCTGCCGCACTACCTCGCGCGAATGCATACCGCATGCAGATGACGCCGCGTCGATGAGAATCACGCCCGCCGAAACTTCCTGTTGTTGACGCGTGATAATAATGCCACCACGAGGAGGAGTATACGCAATACATGCGCGAGAGAGAAGATCGTTACGTCGTCGACTATATATACAAATACTCTTTTCCTTTATAACGCACGCGGACGTATAAGAGAAGTGTGTATAAGAAAAACCACGACGAGCGTGAAATTCCCCGGAAGGCTCGTATATATAGAGCCACGAGTGAATGCGCGCGTGGAAAACCGCTACGGCGGATTAGCGGCGGCCACGCCGCGTGAGTTGAGTGGGGCACGGCGTACACGTGCTTTTTGCACTGAGTCACACGATGTTTCAATATGTGAGCGTAGAGAGAGTTGGTTTTAGCTGTGAGAAAATTGTAGGACTGTGATGAGTAAGTATAGAGCGGATGGCGCGTGTGGTGTACGAAAATAAAAACGGAGTATAGAAGATCAAAAACGTCGGAGGGAGTATATGTAGCTAGCACTCGTATAGATTTTATACATTGTTGAATTGGGATTGGGCGGAAAGCGTGAAATGAAATGGGCGTTTCGTTTGACCCAGTTAGAAGGCTTTTTGAGCCGCTCCGATGTTGTTACTTAAAGATTCAGATACAATAACAACACATTTTCACGGCAGTAAACTCGAGACTTTCACGTATATATAATACGCATATTTTATTTAAGATATTCGGATCAAGCTGCAAAATTTACGACAGAGTTTTATTGGTCTCTACAATCTGAATGCAAGTTTATAACTTAAAATACATAAATAATCCGGTTTATCTTGGCGAAGAGAAAAAAAAAATCGAATTAAAAAACATCCGCCGCGCGTTCCACGTGTTCGCTCATTCCCACCAATATATTCGCGTGCGTATACGCACGTCTCACGCGCGCGATATAAAACCGATACTACAAGAATGTGCGTCCGCCCTTATACTACACGGCTCGAAGAAAAACGGTCGCTTTCGACCTGCGGAACGTAGTATACTCATATAACGTATATATATAAAACCTGAATCGTTCGCGTAGTGAAAAAACCGGTTTAGTAAATTTAGCATATCGCCGGTGAGTGCGTGTGTGCGCGCTTGGGCGTGAATTTTCGAAGAGTCAAGAGAGTGTGTGCCTTGAACGAGCGACTCGAGACTCGTGTACTTACGTTGGATTTTTCGCTTTTTCCTCGTCATTGATTTTGTTTAAACCATTGACGGGTGTGAGAGAGAATGGCGCAGAGACGAGTGAGAGAGAGTGTTGAGGAGGATGATGATTGCAGTGATTGCGCGAGGGTCGTAAGCGGCAATTGAGGTTAAATTTTGAGCTCCAATATTTTAACTTTATTAGACTGTAATGCCCATCGCTTGAATGCCGGCTGTCTTTATGGGCCTTTCAAATTTGGGTTCAGTGTGTGTTCTATGCGGTCTTTGTGTATTGAGGATGATGATATAAAGATGGATCTGAGATTCCCGTATGAATATAACGCAGGATTTAAGCACTTTAGAATAAACAGAAATTAAATCAATAAGTTACATGATATACAAAAACATATATATCAATGGGATTGAGAGAAAAAATATTTAACATAAACAAATATTTATATAATATAATCTTTATCACTAATGTGTTTCAATCGTCGCTTCAAGAATCAAGATTCCAATATAATCTTCTACACCAATAAACGTGCGTGTTATTTTAAGAATTACTCATACAATCGCCGATAATCAATTCCGCAAATAACAGCACGTTACACAACATATAATTACCCAACGGCAATTCTTTTGTTTTTATCCCCAATCAAGCACAGAGACTTATCAACCGTCTACAAAAAATCCTCGACCATCCCATCACCACACAACCCCAAATATACACCGTGCCTCACACACAAAAGTCCCACCCGCCCATTTTATCAACGCCGCTCCATCCATCCACTCGTCGGAAACTCACTCGCTCGCATATATACCAATTTCGTCTGGGATCATCCCGAAAATCCGTCGGGCGCGTCGAACGGAACAAAGTGCAGGAATAATCGCTCCGGTAGCAGAGACTAGCGCTCGTGCACGCGAGCTATTGAGGTTCCCCCGCGTGCTGCTGCCACTGCCGGCCTTTATAATCCGCGACTATACGAACGCCGGAGAGAGAGGGAAAAGGACGGTTGCTGCTGCTGCAGAGCTGACGTCATCGTTGCGTTCGCCCAGGCATTCCACACGTTACAATAAGCTACTCTCGCGCGAGAGGCATTTAATTCGCTAAATGCGAAGGCCGTGCTATATATACGACGACGCTGATTGAAAATCGAGATTTTCATAGACTATAAGATGTGTGTGTTTGTTGATGAGATGCTATTCTTGAGAGAGGTACCAGAGGAGAAGTTATTGTATTACGGATGAGTTTGAGTGTGTGTGCGTGATGTGTGCTCTTCCGAGCTATCGCGCCATTGTCATTAGTTGGCGCGAGGAGTAGGCCGATTGTCGGAATTTGTTGGGGTAGAGGAGGGAGGGTTATCGATGAATGGAAAGTCGAGAAGAGAGTTTGTGTGCGTTCCGTGCACTTGATTGAATGTGTGCATAGCGAGAAATCGATACCCAGAAGATTCGTGATGGCTATATACACACAAGAACAAAATATTTTTTCAATTTTAATAATCAATTAATGCTCTACACGCGTCATCGAACTTTAATATTCTATATTAAAAACGTGACCTTTACACCGCGCTATACCGCGTAAATATAGACTCATTCAAAACTCCCATTAATAATCTGTTAATTCGACTGAAAATAAAACTTCCTTTCCTCTCCCGAATAAGTATTATACGAAAAAAAAACAGCAACGAGCGAACGTCGTTCGTGCCTCGAAACAGTCATGCCTACTGTTACCCGCGGGGAATACGTTTGCACGTATTATTATACTACGTACGCGAAAATCATTCATACGCTCCTTCATAACGCGAGAGAGGCGACGAAATCCCAGTGCCATTTGACTGCTCGACCCCCGAGTACCTTCCCACGGGAGTATATACGCGCGTATATATATACAACTTGAAAAAAAAAACGTGCGTGTGCGCGAGACACGAGGGGACAAGCGTATATTATATAGACAGACGAATTATAGCGATTAACAGCGCGATAATGCACGCGCACGCGAAAAAGAAAGGCTTTTATCGTAACGACCGCTGATGAGCAATTTTCTTTATATACACCGCGCGAATGGCCGCAACGATTCCATTGTCGTTTCGGACATTTCTTGTTCGTGACTGGCTCTCCGGCGCTGAGTTTGGGGAGCGAAAATAAATTCAAATGAAATGTACGCGGTTTAATATTTTTTAAAAAGAGGGGGTGATATTGATATTTTTTAGTCTGCGAATTTATATAGGTATATATTTGTCGATATGGGAATACGAGTGATTGGAAACAGTCAGACGCCGCCGCGGCAACAAGTTTTATTTAAATAATCCGACGTACATAACGTGCGAAGTGTTCTGCCGTTATCGCAATTTAGCGATCCGAATCGGAATACATTAAGATCCCTTTACCGATAGCAATAATTCCGACTTTAATGAATTCACCGAGTATATATGCGTTACAACAAAGGACTAGGTACTAGAGACACTGTTCCTAAACATATCTGCTTATACATTCCGAATATGCCCTTTTGTTTCGGTTTCGCAGCATGCCACACAGTTAGACGTTTTTCGACACGCGACAATGCACCTTCGAACTTCAATAATGGAGCAAGACTCGGGGAACAAAGAGCGAAGCCGAATTTTTCTGGTTATACAACGAGAAACGGTACACTCGCCCGCCTACGATTTCCAATAATCCTTTTATTGTGTACCTTAAAATTTTTATTTCCCTCCAATAAATAAATAAACTATACACATCTGTATATACAACACCATTATCTTCTCCCTTCGCCCCAAGATTATCCAAAAAAGAACCATAAAAGGATCGAAAAGAAAAAACTGCACGCTCCTCTTTATTACACCTCTCCGCTACAAATTGCGTTCCCATCCCATAAACTAAAAACGGAAAATCTCCCCCACCTCTCGCGTGAAACGAGAGCGCGCCGCCGCGCCAGACACGATCGGAGAGGCTGGGAATCACGGCGGCGGCGTCGCGCATCGACGCATCTGTCCCATGTCCTTCCATCTCTCTCTCTCCCCCTACATCGCCTGCGTAATCCCGTTTAGTCGCCTGCGCACTACACTTCTCTCTCTTTCTCCCGCGCTGTCGCCGCCGGGCTCTCGCAAGGGGATGTTTTTTATATATATATACACGGGGTGCGTTGACAAAAGCTCTCGCTAGCATGTATTGTAAGGGCGCACGCGCGCGTGCCGGACACTTTTTATATAAACGCGAGCATGCATATAGTGGGTGCTATACATATAGCGCCCCGCGCGCGCGCGCAGACGATTCGGAAAAGAGGGAGAGAGAACGCCGGCTATTTCGGAGCGCGGGATATATGGGTTATCTTTATTTCGAGAGCACCACGAGGCTGCTGCTATACTATACTGTCTATGTCTTCCGCGTGCGGAGCTTTGTGTTATGCGGAGGTCGATTGTTTGTGCTGGATTGGGTGGGGGGAGAAAGAGCGAGCGGTGATGATTGCGCGGCGTGTGAATGGGAGATGATGCGGTGCTCTCTCGAGGTGGGATTGGGTAATGGCAGTTTTGGATTAAGTGTGTTTAGTCTGCGCGTCGAGCGCGCTATTTTGATATAAAAAGTGTCGTGACGGAGGAGAGAGAGCAGGTGGTTATACGCCTGCGAGTTAGCGAGAGTTGATGTAGTTTATGGTGCGCTGTCGTGTATTATGAAGTTCAACAACACGTGAAGTAGGCGCGCAGAGAGAGAGCGAGTTCAGTCTATGTTGACATTGTGTTTTGATTTAAAATCAGCACGTGCAGAGCGCGCACATGTGTGCGTATATATATACGCTAATGTGTTTGTATAAAACATAATTGTTTAATAAGATTGACATTAATTACACGTAATTTGATAAAAAGAAAATACTCGAGCTGCTCCATTTTCAAAGTGATCTAATTATTTGATCTTTTTGTTTACGAGATAAATATAGTAGTCGACTGCGTTTATTTTTAAACGTATTTGCAGTTTCTGTTTATCTAAAACGTTCAATTTATAGCACAAGACATCACACATATATATTACATGCTTACTACAGCGTCGTATTATTCGTAATGAAAGGGTATGAAATTCAATCTACAAAATCTGCAAACGCCTAATTACAAGCGTTATAATGCTGATGAGCGGAGCAGCGGCAAGGCCTGCGTTAAGTTTCATTTACATTTAATTTCTGCTTGCGCTGTATAGACAAAATCCAGATGGTCAATTTAAAAAAGTCAGAGTCGTCGTGAGTATTCTCGGAACGACTCAAAACACTTTCGGCATAGATTTGTACCCACGAACGAAACTGTATAATTTCCCGAGAATTCGCGAGTTTTCCAGATCAATATTAATTCTCTCGAGAAAAACATGCGCATTACGTACATTCCTTTCCGACTCGCGCGCACAATTCGCCGTATATCTAAAATTACACTGGAATATATATACCGCTAATACTCAATTTCGCACAGCAACAAATAAAGTCATGCAAGTCGAATTGTCATTCGAGAAGTTGTTATTTGGAGAGAAGAAAAAAGAGAAAGACAGAAGAGAAGAGAGCGAACCATTACCTGGGCCAAAGTAAACTTTATCCAAGAATAAATCTATTTACCGAGCAAATATACACACAGCGTCGAATTAGTTCACTCTCCACACACAACACACAACGCGCGCTCTCGTGCACATGCACTTTGGAATCGATACCTCTCACCACACACATAGTCGCGTGCAAAAAGAAAAATCCTCATCATTCATCACACTTTCAGCAGCAATCACTGGTACATAGAGTTGTATATATAGTAACACTCTTGTTCAATCACGAGCACGCATTGTTATATTTACACTCGTGACGACGAAAAAAAAAAGCTCAGCTGCCGAAGGGAAACAAACGATTTAATGGGGGGGTCGAGAAGAAAAAACGCCACTCTAATTGCTTTTTAACAATCTCTAATTAATCCAGCACTCATTAGAGCGCTCGCTATTATACCACTAACTCGCGCGCACGTTTACTTTCAACGAATTACTCCCTCGTCTCTCCCTCTCATTCCACACTTTCTCCACCTCCTCGTCATCGAATTAAAGAACAACACGTCCGTGCACTGTATACACACACCGAAAACCGACTTCGCACCTCTCACGTACACTCGGGACAAAGAAAACCTCGCCGGCCTCTGCTCCCGAAAGCTATTATAATATATACCTCTGCTGCTACTTCTGCCGTGTCGTTATATGGTCGGAAAACCTCACAAAGGCCGAGAAGGAAAAAGACTGTGCAAGCGATCGCAGCTCGTGAATAAAGGAACAGCCGAATCCACGGAGGAATTCACCCTTCGTGAGCGCGGTGGTAGCGGCGGCGGCTGCTGCTGCTGCTGCTGCACCAACGCCGGGGGAGGAAAATGAACCGGCCCGAGGCGCGGGGGAGCAACGTGCGCGCGGTATATAGTACCAGCGGGATTCCCGGGAAATGCCCCGGCGAAGGCCGCGCGTATATACATAATGGTAATAATTAGACGTGAAATGCCAGGTGTAATGATATACGATTGCAGAAGTGTGCGGCGGGGAGCAAGTACCGCAGAAAGTGATATGTATATAATACGAGGCGAAGAGAAAAGTGACTAAGAGAGGCAGTGGTGGACGAGGACAGAGACCTACTATTGTGTAATTACATAGCAACAATGGATTTTTGTTGTTTTGTTCGGCAGTTGGAGCGGGTGGTTTCGGAGTTTAGGCCGATGGTGCGTTGGTTCAAGTGTACGCTGCTGCTATTGTTTCGTAATAATGGCTAATATGCCTGCTGCTTGCAGTAGAGCACTTGTTAGCGTTCATCAACGGCTATTAAACAATCGCGAGCGAGCAAATTACTCATTACCTGTATTATATGCGTGCACTTATTGACGTTATATCCAAAGAATCTCGCGAGAAAGAGATAGAACCAACCTAACACTTCTTCTCCATTTCCGTCGAAACCTCTATACAGCGCGCAGAGCTCATCTCCTCTCGCTCTCCTCACTTATCACCTACTACTGCTGCACCTAGCTTCACCCACGCAGCTCCCGGCTGCATTTCCAGCCTCACCTCTGAGCACTGTGCATCAGCGCTAACCAACGCATCACACCTCTCTCTTAAAAAAAGAAAACCCGAGATAAAAGCAAACCACCGACTTCTATCTCCATCTCGTACAGCTATAAGTTCATCACAACCTACTTCTTTCACGCAGCTTGTGCGGAGAAAACCGCGCGTCTACCAAGCTGCAGAGTGCAGCAGCAGGTGAACCTTCTCCCCCTCTCCTCTACTCCCGGCTTTCGCAATCCTTATCGGCCGGCGCGAGCGAGATAACCTACGTGTATATGGTATACGCGGGCATGCCGCCTATACCTGCGTGCGTTTCTCGTTCTCCGCACGCACACACACATAGGGAAAAAAAGAGAGGAAGGCTTGCTACCTATATACATATACAAACGTGAAACCGTCCTCGTCGCGCCCATCTCCGCGCGCGCGTTTTCACCTCTCCTCCGCCACTCATACATACACACACACAGCGTTAACACACATCGGAGCGCGCTTGCTCGAGGCAGCAGGTAGAGTGGTGGTGGTAGTACCACAACCACTGACTCTCTCTCTCGAGAGGTTGTTGCGAAAGAGCGGCCGCGGCGGCGACGACTCACCTGAACCTGAATTTTTTCTCCCTCTCTCTTTCTATAACCGCCGCGCCCGCGCGCAAGCGTTATCTCTCCCGTATGTATGAGCTAGCGTACTATAAGCGCGGTTGCTCCAAAACAAACGCTCGTGTGTGTGTGTGTGTGTATGCGCTCGGTGCGCGATAAGTATAGAGAGAAAGGATGTATATAAGAAAGTCACACTGCACTCACCTTTCGGCTTCTCCAAGATGTTAGAGGCGCGCGAAGTTATCCATGAAAGCGCTGGCGCGACGCGCAACACACCGCCACACACGCACACTCCGCTGCTGCTGCTACCGCCGTGTGATGTATACGTAGTGCAGAAAGCCGGGGGGGAAAGGACCTCGACTTCTCGTCCTTCTTCTTCTGCTTCTTCTACTCGAGATCCTCCTCCTCCTCCTCCTTTGTACTATGCTGGTCCCTTCGGCAGGCTCGCCGAAAAAACAATGGGCACGCGAAAGAGTAGCACTGTGCACGCGGGCGGGCGCGTGGCCCTATTCTCTCTCCTTCTCTTTCACCCTTATATTATACTGTATGTGTATACTGCCACTACTACTACCACCGCCGCGCGCGGCGTCCTTTTCTTTCCCAGCAGTCCGCGCGGCACACGTCGCTTATAATACTTATTCGATCATACGAGCGCCAGCGCGGGCGCGGACGCAGAGAAAAAAGGAGAACGACGAGAGTATACGAGGCGGTGGTCTGTATATACTACTCTATACTACACACGTATATATATGTTTGTATATACGGGAGGTGCGCGCCGCGCGAGGGAATGCCAGAGACTGGGCAGGGCACGAGCGAGCGAGAGCTGCTGCACCGGAGAGGAGGCAGCCAGACACGCCGTATAGTAGTATTATATACACGCACACACGTATGCCTCGTATACGTTTGTAACACACACACACACACTGGCACGGTTTGTGTGTGTGGACGCCCGCCGCGATCGCCGCTATACTATACGGTACACTATAAGGTACTGACTGAGTGAGAAAGAGAGACTACTCGCTCGCCCCGTCGCGGCCAACGCGTAAACAAGCGCATATAGCTCCGTCTCGCTCTCGCTGCCGCCGCCCGTGCCCTGTATATATATGTGTGTATTGAATCAGCCGCCGTGTATATAGCTCGTTCCACTTCCACACGACGGGTATACGGTATGTTTATGTGTGTGCTTGTACGTGTGGGAAAAGAGAGAGAGGGAGATTGCGCGTTCATTCGGTGAAGGTTTTTATAGGGGGGAACGAGACATCTGGCGATGGCTGAAAGAAGTGAGAGAGATAATAGATGGATAAGGAAATGCCGGTCGGTCGGTTCGCGGTGGCAGGTAAAGAAGCGAGCGTGGTGAACAGGTGATGTATATAGAGTTAGAGCACGGAAGCGCCGTTTTTTAAACGCGACAGGTTGCCGGCGTGCTCCAGTTTGATTTTGGAGCACCTATATGCGTCTTATCATATAGAGGCAAGCGGCCGCTTTATCTTCGTGTCATTGTTGAAGCTTAATTTGTCAAATACTTAGTTACGTTTTTATAATAACAAACGAGCTTGAACGTAATATGAATGACTTCTTTTGTGGGCAAAAGGATATATACTTTTTAATATAATTGCAATAGCTCTTGGATCAACGAGTAGTACAAATAGCTCGAACTTGTTTTACTATTTAGGTTCAAAAGTCATATTATATACGGTTCTAATTGATGTGATTGAAAGAGAGGTAAATAATTTGATCGAAACGATAAAATTAATTTCGGAATTTTACGTATCAGATTTCATGTATGATGGATATGATCTCTTAATACGTCACGCTTCAATGATGAGTTTCAATTATCACGCGATAAATAAATGTAATGCACTGACTACTGATGCAGAGAAATCATTATATGTTATACACTTTCTAACGTTTTTTTGTTAGAGCTCATATCTCAGAAAAGTAATATGTAGTATATTTGAGATATTTTATTTTATTCAGTGGCCAACAGTTTTTTTTGTGTTGATTGCTCCAATTTCCTGTTAATGCTGTTATTACCTTCAAATTCTTTAGTACAAAGATTGCATCATGACTGCAGTACTCAGTAATCGTAAGCGACATTATATTGTATAATCTGTCATGTTTCTTCATATCATTGATTAACTAAATCAATATCAAATAATTTATAAAAATTTTCTATCGGAAAAATAAATATAAAAGTTAGATCATAAATTTAGTATCTATTCGCAAAGTTTTTTCGAAATTTAGTGCTCCTGTAAAAACCTTTTTTTAAGATGATATGCCTATAAGTATATTTTTGTATAAGAGAGTAATAACGTAATAGTGATCATCGAATCATACGAAAAAAAAACATTCGTAGATAATTTGTAAAAAAATATTGGAAATTCAATCGGATTTAAATTTTGCAGAAAGTAATTTATCACATAAAGATAAGCACGTCAAAGTAGTGTATTTCGTAAAATACATAATTTAAGATTATATAATTACTTTTTTGCGGAACGCTTTTTTATATTATTTTGTCGAGTGTCAAAAAATTATTATTTTGAAAAGAAAAGAGTTCTACTGAATAATAGTGTTGTTGTCGATGATTTTCACGGAAACTCAAAAACATTATAGAAATGGAAAATATATCAAGTAAAAATATCTCTGACAACATATCCTAATGGTAAGATTTGTAGAAGAGCAGTAATAATATAACAAACAATTTTTAGATAACATTGTGACGATGTGGTTTTAACTACATGTTCAAGAGAAATTCAAGCTATAAATTAAGTTATAAGATTATCCATAAATAGGTAGTAAATACTTGAAAAAGTCTAAGTTTAGTTCTGCCATGCTATACAATATGTAATACTGAACAAAAAAGTCGCTATTTCCAATTTATAATCGCAAAAGAACAAATTTGCTATCACAGAATTATTGAAGCGCTATAGTAAAAACGGTCTTTATTTATTTATTTTTTCTTTCTCAACCTCGTTTTGTTTGTTCCTTATGGGGATTTGCCGAAGAAAAAATTAAAAATTATTCAAAACTCAGAAAGTTATAGCCAATTAAAAAAATATATTTTTTTAACCACATGCATGAATTTATGAATTGATGAGCTAAGTATATATAACTAAGGAGTCGCGAAAGAACCTCCTTAAGGGTTTAAGATTCAGTCGTTAGGATTTAGATTGCTTAAAATATATTTTGATGGATATCGAATATCCTGTAACGTGATTATAAGTAAACTGAGACGATAAGGTTTTCTGTAAACAATGAGTGAGTCATATAATCGTCCACAGACCATTCTCGTTATAGCTTCACGACCGATAGAAATAGCTGTACTTTTTTTGCAAGTCATTGTCGATTTTGAATCTTAAAAAATATTAAAATAATGTGAGCAAAATTTATTTTGTTTTTAAATTGAATAACCTTTTTTCTTCACTTCCTTATATACGTGCAACTTTTAAAAGAATTATGAAATAACGTAAAAAATGTGTAAGAAAACTATTAAAAATTTTAAACCTATTATTACAGTTTATGAAATGTATAAAATAACTTTGAGAATACTAAAATTTCTTTCTGCATAAATCAGTAAGCACATTATGATAAAAATATCCCATCATCGATTTCACAAAAAGAAAAAATCCAAACTTCAGCGATCAATATTTGATGAGACTAAAAATCCTATTATGTATACTGTTGACACGTTTTAAAGAAACAGACGCGGCGAAATAGTGCAAAAATAACGAGTTTTACAGCTCTCGCAGGATATTTGCCGGCGGCTCACACGCGGGTAGTTCTAGGAAATTACTACAACTCGTTGTGAAACTCATCACACAGAACGACTTCCTTTGACTTGAGCTATACGGCCCCGAGACCACTTCGTTAATGACTCACAAAATAATTACAGCGCGCGGCGGGCTTATGCAAAAAGTGTGCGTGGAACGACGTGTTTAAGAGACAACGATGTACCGTGTGTATACGACTAAATAATTGCTCCGCCATTGAGCATGAAAATTTCATACAAAATAAATGACCACGTTACGAAATCGCGCGTCTGTCAAATTTGTGCGGCGTGCGTGCGCGTGCAATGGAGATGGAACGATATTTGGGAACGCTCTTTCACACACGTACTACACCACGCGTATATAATAAAGTAGTGCCATATACTATCGGAATACGCCCTGCTCATTGACACAATTTTCGCGATGAATCGAGTTGTCTAACGTAATGAAATTGTATTTCAACTTTGCATGTAATATGGTGACGGCTTTCACGTGTTACAGTGAAATTGCATTTGATTTATCAATTATTTTCTTTTTTTATCACAACGATTGGCAATCGTTTTGTAAATATTTCCCGGAATCGTAATGAATGAAACATTGTTGCAAAAGGTGATCTTTACGGAAGACAATTGTGTATTTTTTTTTTAATAAACATTTAATGTTTTAAAAAATTTCCAATAACCCCTCGTTTAAAATATTCCAAGTTTTAAATAATGTTACTTAGATTAGATTAAATTTTGATAACAAATTCTCGACAATAAATCTCTGCAAGGGCGTGAACGCTGATGAAATCTGATAATAATAATAATGATATACGATAAAAGAAAGAGAGAGAGGAGATGGCACGAGTTTCTTTCCACAAATAACAAATTCATAAAAATGTTATGCCTTCATTGTTTACGTGAAAATATCTCTACTATATAGCAAATACTGAAATTACATCTTTTATTATCTCTTATTAAATACAATCGTTGGTTCCGATAACAAAGTACTCTTAACTCTTTATTGCTTAGAAGTCCTTGTATGCAAACCAGTTTGATCGCTCGTTTATCAGCACAAAGATTCGCTTTTCCCGCAGACCTAAAACTTCATTCTATAAGTATACCGCACGCTCGTCACAGTCCGAAAAGATAGCGCGAATGAAAATACCATATCTCTGTTTATCATAATGACGAAGCACAGTAGCGTGATAGTACCTATATAGCGATAGCTCGCGTACTCGTCACCGCCTACTACAGGTATTTTATATACCTATACACATTTTCCAATAATGCTCGAGGCATACTTATATATATTAGGTACCGGCGCTTATAGGCTCACGTGCCGTTATAATAGCCTTGCGCGAGAGCGCGACGCGTGAAAGGACGATCGAGCATAGCGATATATGTGGCCTCCATATATGCGAATTACTGTCGTAGTAGTTACTCGTAGTGCACGCGCAAAGTGTGGTATATAAATGTGCTAGAGGCTATTACTACAGTCGGTCGATCGGGAGGGAAGAGGCTCGTCTGATGTGTTTTGCATGTCACTCTCTCGTGCCGGCGCCGCCTAGTCGTATACTAATCCTGGCTGTCCCGCTGAGCGTGTGTATACACACTACAAGTATTTTATATACGTAACGAACGCGAGGGACAGAGCTATAGAGATGATCTCTGCAGAAGGAGGAGGAGAAAACGCGGAACTTTTCGCTCTGTCGAGAGCCGATTGTAAAAAAAAAAGCATGTTTGAGAATAGAGTAGCAGACAAACAGCGTTATCGTGGATGAACACACTTTAAATATAGACGGGCAACTCTGTTGCTATTTGCCACCGCTGCCGAGTCGTAAATTAAATCGCGCCTACGACTATAATACTTATGAGATTGCGTCTGATCTGCAAAGGGAAATAAAATTTGAACGTCGAACGTTGTTAAGCTGCAATCGCGGCGAAGAGATAAGATTGCGTATAGGGCGAGTATGATAGGCTTATATGCAAGTTTAACACACGCGTGCGGGCATAGTCCGATAAACACCTTCGTTAAAAAAAAAAAGAAACAAAAAATGCAGCTCATAAGTAGATACCTAGCCGAGGTGTAGGTAGCCGCACTAGTCATACCGCTGATCGTCGTTGTGACGGTGACCGAGTCAAATCCACGCGCGGCCACGCTACGCGGCTCGCCCCCTCCTGGTGGAATTCCTCGCGCCTCTCTCTCTCTCTCTCTCTCTCTCTCCTCTCGTGCGCACGCACGCACACACTCCTTTTTCCTAGTATACGTAGTATACATCTATATACAAGAGCTTTCTTCGCGGAGCTACAGTATATATGTGTATACACTCGGCGCTGTTCCACGTATAAATGGCCGAGCGTTGCGCGCGCGCGGTTCTTTTCTCTGTTGTGGCGCTCGCGCTCGCACAACACGTATATAGTGCCTCGTAGATTGTAGGTACCTATACACAACGAGGCCGTCCGCCGCCTTCGTCAGTTCAGTCGGCACTCGACAGTGCACAGTCAGTGTAGTGTGTGCCGCGGTGTGGTTCCGTCGAGCGTGAGAGAGAGAGAGAGCTGTGCTCTCTACTGCGGCTGCTGCGCGCGCGTGCGAGAGTGAATGCGAAAGAGAGAAGAGAGAATTCAGAAGAGGACGGTGCATGTGTGATAGGTATATCTCCCTCTCCGTCGTCCCGATTGTGTCGTCTCTCTCACTCGCGCCCACTGCTGCAGGAGGACGTCGTCGAGGGAGCCGACGACGACGACAGGAGAAGAACAAGTGAAGAGGAGGAGGAGGTGCGAAGAAACGGTCGTCCGGTCCCGTGCACGAGGAGGCGGTAGTAGATGCGCAGAGTGATAAATGTGGCAAGATGGAGAATCACACGATGGACCAATTTTGCGGCTCTAAGTTTTGGGTGAGTGTGCATTGATTGTGCGTGCGTGCCCATCGCGAAACACGCGCGCGCGAAAGAGGGAGAGCAAGAGAGATAGAGAGGAAGAGAGAGTAAAGCGGCGATGCGGCAAGACAGGCAGCAGGCAGAATACATATAGATATAGAAGCCGATGCAGGCGTGCGCTAGTGACTGCTGCTGTTATGCTGCGCTTCGCTGCACCTGCCGTGACAATCGCTTCACTTTTTTTTTCTCTCTCTCTCCCTCCGAGTGTGCTACATTTGGCTCTCCTCCGCTCTCTCTCTCTCTATCTCTCTCTAGCGTTCTCTCACCTTCGGTTCTTTTTTCTCCCTGTCCGGACACTCGCGAAGTGCTGCTTTCGCTCTCATAGGCCGTGTCCACAATGACGTTTGCTAATCACGCCCGCGGGTTAAAAAAAAAAAAATCATGACTGGGAAGTCGGTCAGGAATTGCCGAGACTAGTGCCGATTATCCAAGCAGGGACGGAGCTACGTCGCGGCCCATGCGAAACGCTTGTTTATCGCTAGGTTCGAGAATATAATTGCGGTGCCTTCGCGCTATCCGTCCCTATAGCTTTCTCTCTCTCTCTCACGGCCGCGCGCGTGCGTTCCCTCACTGCTTAGCCAATGTGTCCAATGTAACTGTACTTCCAGAGAGAGAGAGAGAGAAAGAGAGAGAGAGAGACTCTGGATATTTAATTGTAAGGCATTGTTCAACTTTTCAATGAGCTCAATTGTCCCTTCTTGAGCTGATGACTCTATCCACTTGTTTCTGAATTGTAGTGCGTAGACCTGGATTTTACACAAATATCAATTCTTCTCTTGTCTAATAATACGAATATACACACAACTAGTCTTTCTATGAGTCTTTATTTAATAGTTACAGTTATCATTGGCACTTTAAAACTTTTCCTTGTGGCTATATTTAAATGAAGTCAATAGACATTTTAATTCAGTATACTTGTTTTTGCATTAAAAAAAAAAAAAAAGTTTCTTGAAATGATCTAGTCATTGTTACTGTTTTATAACAGAAGTCAATTAGACAAGATATATAGAAAAATTTTATATTGAATTTTTATTGTATATCAAAATAAATTTTTTTTTTTTTTTTTTTTAATTTATTTATTTAAGGTCGCATCCCCCTGATATGGGTATTAGCGACATACAAATCATTAGTACAGTAACAATTAACAATG